>JBBJLS010000109.1:39870108-39882664 GCA_037577275.1 Bryconaethiops microstoma
AACCAACAGAAACATTCCTCTGAAACTGGTCCGGTTCAGGGACTGGACTGGAAATGAGAGACTTTGAAAGTCCTTTATGAAGCCTGGAGAACTGTTCCTCACGACTAAATGTGAAGAAATGAGGGGTGGATCAATACATTTGCATAGTACTGTAGGTGTTAAGCTAACACATTCTAACCATTATTCCCATTCCTATAGGCAATTCTTCGCTCATCCTCAGCATTTTTCTATGTAAGATGGAAACAGCGAGGCAGACTGCATTCTAGTCAGCGGCACTCTGGTGTTTAGCAGTGAATCAGTCATTCGCTCATTCACGTTCCTACCTTTCATCCCACTCACTCACTGCTTATGAACAACTGATAAAAACCGTGAGCCGGCCTTTTGATTCATTAATTTAATTCTTTTTTCAGTGGGGTGAGAGGGTTTGGTGGTGAAATATTTTAAGTGAAGGAAATGATGGCTTTCAGTTTTCATGCCAACAGAAAAATATCCTCGTCCTGTCCTGTGTGTGTGTCTTGTGACAGTTATGTTGTGTTAAGAGTGTGCGGCCTCACGGCTGTGGCCCATGGTGATGCCACAATGTTGGGTGTGCTATTAAAATAAGGTAGTTACAAATTTCATTAGGTGTCTAACATATGGTAAGACACACTAACAGCTGTTCGTGAGCTGACTTCTCCAAACTCTGGCCTAATATAGGCCGTCTTGTATCAAACGCATAGAATGAGCTGGTTGATAGACAGACAGCTGTTGGACTTGCACTAATGGGATTTAAAAATTCTAAAAGTCTGAAAAGAACATCTACTATATTCCACAAAAAATATAGTAGTTGATTCCTTGTTTCCTAATTTTGTTGCTGATTAATCTGGAACTTTATTCCAGCTCCTGAGGGCCTAACCAATGGGAGAGCTCGCTTACCTGTTTCCATCTCGATACCAAAATTGGACTGCATGGTTTTCTGCTGGATGTTTGAATAATTTAAATCCTTTGGTTCCCAACCAAGACTTAATAATAAAGTAAGAGCAGTACTGCAGCACTTTCCCCAGCATAGTTTGGCCTTGTCTGAGGGCCTAGATGGCCCTGATGATACAGTCACGTTTACCATTTATGGTCATTCAATGTGCTTTACAGAAATAGAGAATAAGATCAATAAGTACACACCTATGGAAACACACAGTATTTTTATGAATACTGAAGAGCTTCCCTCTACACAAACCCTGTTGAAGCCGAAGAGCTTAACTGGGTTCACTCACAGTTAATGGAGGCTAAACTGGGCAACGTTTGTTGCTGGATGTGACAGTTGAACTAATTTACGAATGGCGACAATAAACAGTTTTTCTCTCTCTGACCCTTTTTTTGCTTCCTGACACTGTCTGTACCCTGGTGGGTAAAACTCTGTCAAGCATTTTTAACAGATGGTTAACCACAATAGTGGTCTGGAGCCAGAGAGAGAGAGAGCGAGAGAGAGAGAGCGAGAGAGAGAGAGACGTCTGCCTCAGGGCTCAGGGTTCCAGTCCTGCAAATGCAAAACACACTCGGACAGCTACAGCTCTTCCACAGGACTCTGATCTCTCACATATCTCTCACATCTCTCCAACTCTCTCGGTGAGATACGGACACAAAACACAAAACAAAAACTAGCTGTTAGCATCCATTAAAAGCCTCTACAGTGAATAAAAACACTGAGAACAAAAAGAAAAAAAGAAGGAATTTCATTAGTTGTGTCTCTAGTCCACTCAACCCTGAGTACTCAGCGCCGCAATTGTGGTCCTCTCATTTACCAGTCATTTGCATTAATGCCAACAGTTTTGCATGGTGCATTTGCAGCTCGAGGGCTGTATACGGATCAGACACGGCCGTCTGCAGCCAACTGGAAACAAACAACCAAAAGTTTGTGCTGCAATTGACTCAGACCTTGGAGCTTTTACCAGCCCTGTACATCTGTAGGCCTCTACTGTGCAAATACATCATCAGAGAAGAAATGAAATGTTGCATCTCATTACCGTCACTCTAGTATTGATCATAGCAACAAGAACGGGTTTCCTGGAGGGGTGTTCTGGTCGCTAAGTTGCATAATACGACTCTAAACAAATACCACCTTATTTATCGTTGACTATGAACTCTCTGACTCTGCTGTTACACAGTTTATATACATTAGACCTGATATTGAATGGTGAAGCAACACTGCACAGATGACCATAATATCATTGTTTTACTGTTTAATGAAGAAAACGCTTTCACGCGGTCACGAAGAAGATGTGAGGTAGAGATGTTTTGGCTCTGTATGTGGAGAAAAGCTCATTTAGAGAAGAACCGTCTAAAGAACAGGTCTGAGAGCTGCATTACCCAGTGAGGTCTCCGAGCACAGTTCATCAGTGTGAAGGTTCTCGTTTGTACAGGGGAGATGGACACGTTTGGATGTTCTCGTGAGGTTCTGCAGGATACAGAACCTTTTCAGTGATACATGGCTGTGGCGTGAGTGTGGGCGGAGGTAAATCTTCGTAAACCTGCTATAGTTTGGAGAATTAAGTTAAACAGTTACAGTTATAACCTGCTGAAAGAAAATATTTCTGTTGAGTTTTGACAGTTTTATGGTTACAACTTAAGAGAAGACTTACTGATGCTATTTATCCTAAAATGATTGGCATTTCTGCCTTTAGTGTGTCGCCTTAAATGTGTCATATTCCTGCCAGTTTTGGGGCACAGTTTCTATTTTGTTAAACACATTGTAAAAGTAAACATACAGTGTGCCATAACTTTTTCACAGGCCACAGTTTATGATGTGTGTTTTTCCCCAGGAGGTTCAGTTCAGCAAATAAGCAGTAATTTTGTATAAAATGTGCAGGAGTGAGTTCTCTATATTTGTTCACACGACTGAAATGGAAATGTACAGGAAGGCAGATCTGGTGATGAATGCCAGAACTGTATAAATGCAATGTTTAGCCACTTGCATTCAAAAAAGCATGGTATGGTTCTATATTAATTCTTTTAATAGTTTGTCAAAACAAGCGGAGAAATTCTGTGGGGAAATGATAGAACTCTCAGTCGATACAGAATGTAGACAGAAGAGCAGGTATTTTGTTAACATTAGAATTTAATAAGAAGTTACTGATCTTCTTGCCTCCTGTTTTGCAAAATAATTAATATTTTTGCCATGTTTATTTCTTGACATTAAAACAATAAGTACAGAGTCCAAGTGAAGAATTAAACCTGCCAATAGTCAACAGAAGGGAAATCAGATGTAAACATAATTCAGGGCCCTCTCTACCTCTCTCCACCTCTCTCCACCTCTCTCTACCTCTCTCCACCTCTCTCCACCTCTCTCGACCTTTCTCCACCTCTCTCTACCTCTCTCCACCTCTCTCCACCTCTCTCTACCTCTCTCCACCTCTCTCCACCTCTCTCTACCTCTCTCCACCTCTCTCTACCTTTCTCCACCTCTCTCTACCTCTCTCCACCTCTCCCCACCTCTCTCCACCTCTCTCCACCTCTCCCCACCTCTCTCCAACTCTCTCTACCTCCCCCCACCCCCCCCCCCCCCCCCCCAACCCCCCCACTGCCTTGCTTAACAGTTCTGAGTGATAATATATATCTGTTTTGGTACAGTATCTTCACAGTAGAAACAGACATTATTTCCTTGGCTGTAATTGACACATTATTCAGGTGATCTTGTAGTCTGATGTACATAATTGGATTACTATGCCATTCTGTAATCAAGCCACCTAAGCTCAAGTGACTCAATTAGCTTGTGTACAATTGTTTACCTAAATCATGTATCATCAACCACACAATTAGTGAGTAAATAGTAACAGGTGTCTAGAATGCATTAGTGTTTATATATACTGCAAACAAAGCTCTGTTTGAATATGTGAATTAGTCCCTGAAGGAAACACCTCAATCCATGTGAAGTCAAAAGTATAGAGTGATCTGATACTCCTGTTGTAAATGTGCCTACTCTCACCCTACAGTGACATTTTCTGGTTAAAAGACTAGGAAATCCCCCTTCTGATGACATTTCTTGAAGGCGGGATGAACTTTTGAAAAACCACAATACACCTCCCTTGGGGTTTTGGGATTTTGAGGGTGGATATATATAATTGCTCTTTTCTTTATGATCCACTTTGTTGGATGTGATAGTGATTTAACTTTGAAATCTCTCCACTAGTCCTCTGGCAAAGGTGCTACATGTGTAACATTTTCTAACACATTTTCAGAGCTTTCGTGGCCTATCCTATAGCCACTGACCATTTTTCATAAACTTTTTTCTAAGCCAGCTGTGTGAAACAAACACATTTCCAGTCATTTTCAGTGACACAATACCATGAAAAACATGATTTCTTGTTTTCTTGTCACATTTAATTGCCCTAGGTGTAAACAAAAAAGACTTTTATGATCATTTATTAAAATGATCATTTATTAAAGGCAGTTATCTAACATCAACTGCCCATGTATGAAAAGGTAAATGTATGAAAAACCAATTAACCACATAGCTGTGCAGCAATGTGAAAAGGCTAAAAGGTCTCAACAAATATCACAGTATCTATATGAACATAAATTCTGGGGTAGATGGGGTAGAAAAAGAAAGCTGTTGAAATAAATGCATTAGTCTGGAAATGGCTACAAAGCCTTTTTTAAGGTTTCCGGACAGCAGTGATCCATCATCTCCAAATGAAGAAAACTTGGAATAGCTTAGAAAAACTTCAGAGTTTGGCTTACTTGTTGTAATTAACAGAACCAAGAATGCTACTCTATCAGAAAGAATATTATTTGATACTTCTTAATGTAACAAATATGTAAAACTATCAAATAAAAATAGAAAAAAAACAGCAGAGGCACAAATACTTTTCATGGCACTGTAATAATAGAAATGGTGATCACAGACTGGTGAAGGAATCAAATTCTCCTGTGTGAGGTGTGAGAGTGTTATCTAGTGTCATATCCAATTGCTCTGCCTTCAGCGTTTGCCATTTCATGTTTTCACATTCAGATGTGTTGCACTTTGCAGACATTCTTCAACTGAATTGAGACAACCGAGCTAGAAGTTGCCAGCTTGGTTGTATTTATTAGCCTATGCATCAGTGGCTTGGCTTGCAGTCAGCAATGGTTAAGCACCACTAAATGGCTGCTAGTCCCCATTTGACTTTGGTAAACACCCATCAAGTCATTGATTTTCACCAATTTTGTTGATATTAAACCTATTTTAGGTTAGTTAGTGACTTACATTCCCCTTGACCATGATATTTTCATTATCCATTTATAGAAAGTAAGATAAGCATAGTGTATGGTTCTTTCCCTTACCACTGTCTTTGTAGTCAAACCCATTGTTATTATTATTATTCATATTCATGTTCATATTCATATTATTATTATTATTATTATTATTATCATTATGTTGTTGTTGTTGTTTCTCAAGCAGGCTATGAAGAAGTCAAGTGTGCAGGATCAGGAAGGGGCTTGTAAGCAGAGGTTGAACGAGGTCAAAGGGAAGAGGGAGAGTATGAGGTTGTTTACTTACACAGTGAATCACAGGGCTCTGGAAGGTTAATAGGATTTTGTTCACATCAATAGTGCTGATGGAACAGCGCGTGAGCTACTGCCCTCGCTTCAAACAGCAGCCACAAAAGGCAGCAGATTGCATGCCGAGCACTAGCACTTCTGAGCGTCTTGCTTCTCACCAGGCCAGGGTGCTTATGTACCTCCACTGACTAATGGCAATCCAGTGCCAAGTGTGTGTTTAGCAAAAACGGACTGCAGATTTGCTGTTTTGCTGTATAATAAAAGACAAGTCATGTGTCCCTTGTGGAACAGTATCCTTTCGTTTACCCTAAAATGAGGAATCTTGATGACCCTAAATGAGATCTAGTCAATTCCAGGATGTGTTCTATGTCTCTATGCTTGAACATATGTTCCATTTGAATATGTTACTTCACAAACATTTTTGATTAGCAGCAGGAAACTATGCATACTCATCAGGCTTTTAAAGACCACACAGAGCTTTGTTTTGCCAGAATGACCCTTTTTGTTGCTTTGTACAGCTCCTTTTTTCTTACTTTCATTCCATGCATCCCAAATCCCATGATGCACCCAAAAAGAACCAAATCAGGGAGTCTTGTTTTATTTGGTATATACTGTATAATCACCAGCCTGATTTTGCTTGGAAACATACCTTTCAAACCATCTTATCATGGGAACATTTAATAGATGAAATCAAAGAAATGGGAACTAATGTTTTATTGCGACAGACTGCAAAGTGGCTCAAGAGCCTAGATAAAGGAGTTCCAACCACTCAGCATTCAGCACCACCAGTATACTGATCACCGCCTGATCATCTGGAATCATCTGCTCCTGTTTCTTCACTGGTTCAGGACTTCAGTTAGATGTGCTTTGTTCTGCTGGAATGATTCATACGTAGGTCACTGTGTGTTAACAAACAAAAAACATTCATCTGAAACTGGTCAGGTTCAGGGTCTGGACTGGAAATGAGTCTTTCAGGAGGCCTGGAGAACTGTTCCTCAAAGCAACATTTAAAAAATAGAAGAAAGTCTGGTTCTTTGGAAGCAAAATATGAAAAAACAAGACCTGCTTTTTGGTGCAACTTTGCACAGTACTGTATAATTATAATTGGTTAATATTCCTCTCCTTTTCCTAGTATCGGAACTAATTTCCTGTGCAGACTTCAGTATGACAAGACAGTAGTGAAGGCCTTGATTGGACAGAAATAAATATGGCCTCCTGCTGGACTCGGCAACGGCTGCTGAATTATCTTTATGAGAAAGACCATCAATGGCTTTGATGGCTTCTTGCTGGGCTTTTAAGTGCCTATTCATTGGGCAGTACACAGGCTGCCACACACACACATACATACACACACACACACACACACACACACACTCACATATTTTCACTCACACACACACTGATGGAAACTGATGGAATTAACGATATAGCAGCTCCTCAGAATCCTCCTCGAAACAGCATGTGGGTGTTTCCCCCCCTTTCTGCCTTCTCCAGTATTTATGGCGGCCCCATGTCTTTTTGGCACTTTAATTGGGAATGAGATTGGACAGTGGGCGAGTCTGGGGCCAAACGCATGTGATTGCTGTCATGCCAGAGAAACTTGCCAGCCGGAGAGTGAGAGAGAGAGAAAGACAAAAAGAGAGATAGAGAGAGAGAGAGAGAACAGAAGCATCAAAGTGCTGGGAAGAAGGCCAGGCCACTGCTGAGTCTAACACTTCCTCTACTGATGGACTCGTCCCAGTCAGCACTGCTTTGCTGCTTCATCACATAAACACAATGCTACGGATGGAAACGTTTCATTGTTTCTTTTTTGTTTGTTTGTTTTTTTTCCGTCCTCTCTAGCTTTCTTTTTGATTGATTTATTGTTTTCTTTCTCACTTTTATTCGCTTTCTTCTCTGTTGCTGTGCTCTCAAGCGTGTTTCCTTTTTACCCAGTGATCTGCTCATTCACACTTTACAGATGTGAGAGGAAGCGATGCTATCAGGCTGCTCTCGCAGTCTCAGGCCCGATCTCCGCCCCAAAGCCCCACTCATGACACTTGTTTACTTGGGGAGAGATGAAGGGAGTGATGAAAGCGAGCTTCCTCAACAGAAAATTGGCTGCCGACAGTCGCCCTGATTTCCCCCTCCCCCTCAGGAGTGTAACTGCTGCTCTCTAAATTACGGCTGTCTCAGAGCTCGGCGCTAACGCTGGTGGCTTGACAAGCGCTTCGCTCTGATCTGATGCCATGCGGGCTGTGAAGAACACTTCCGCTATTGTGATTTTTATCACAATGCCGCTCTCTGCCAGTCACACCTTTTTCAGGCGAGCGCGGAATGCAGGGAGTTTTGCACCGTGGCAAGCATGACTTTAGAGCGCGGTGTTAAAAAATGCGTTCAGCGGTCTGGGGTTCCACCTCGGTCTGTGGTTATCGCAGCTTTGTTCAGGCCTGAAGTAGATTGAGACATTTCCTGTGTTTGAGTTTCATGTCGAATAGTGCTGTCAGATATAGTTATGATGGCATTATGGCCCTCTGTGAGTTATTTCTCCTGCTCACATGTCTGCTTGTAGAACAAAGGAGGTCATATTTGTTCTTGGAAATATCACTGTGCCTGTTTTGCTGCTATTTTTATAACCAGCTTCCACAGCCCCTTAACTGCAGGTTTCATTTTTTTTTTCTGTCCCTCCCTAGCTGATGGTGATGGATGGGCAACGCTTTGCGAACCCGTTCTCTTTGCACTGACACTGAATAACCTCATGTATGTTTTATTTGTCTTCCCTTAGGAAGGCCCCTTATGGCTTCCAAAGTGCATTAATTGCTTTCAAAACACAGCCCTTACCTTCCCTACATATTGCTTTCCAGTTCCAGTCCACTCTTCCAAAAGAAAGAAACTATTCCACATCCAGCCGCGTTTAGTGCGGTGAAGTGTCCGTCCATCCTTTTGGGCCGTGCTAATTCCAGGCACAGGGCGAATCAGGGCGGAGCTCCACTCTGGGATGGACAACAGCAGGAGCAAAGCAAACTGATTGGTTATCATTGTATCCAATCACTCCTGGAAAGTCCTTGATAAGGAATCAATTAAGGAACTGAGTGTTGTATGAGAGATACAGCTGAATGCAAATTGCGACAGAATGGGGCATCTTATCCTCAGTCTCCTTTTCTCGTCTCGTCTTCAGGCCTAGGAGAAGACAAGGAAAGATTGATGAGGCACAAAGTTAAGCATAATGGTACACCCCGCACCACCAACAGCACCACCACCTTGAAGTAGGCCTAAGATAACAGTAATTGAATAACCCTATGCTGACACAGCGGATCGGTCAGTAGAAACTGTGTGGATGCAGGTAAACATAATTACGAAGTGTATCAAACTGAACTGACCTTTGCTTTAATAACAATGAGTGAAGAATGTTTAGACTACTTACTCAGCACTAAGCTTACTTAAACCTTCATTTACTCCTTCCCTAGAGGTCCAGTGTTCACAGCAGTTAGACGAAAGGTCTCTAGCAAACTTGAGTGCCCAAACTTCTAATTATGTCCTCCTCACCGGTAAACAATAGCCAGAGTAGACAGCTTAGCTAAACCTGCAATGGCTGGCACAGTGTCCTCCAGGAACACTCCTGATAGATAATTTGGGCAGCGCATACATAATTTATGGGTTTTTGGCACTTAATCTTAATAAATCGTCTGTCCCTCCTTCCATGGGAGCCCGGTTTCAAGGAAAATGCAGAAGGCCAAAGTGCCAAGCCAGTCTGACAGGCATTTATTACCCACTGTTTCTCTAGGGGTATCACAAGCAAATGAGGAGCAGATTCATAATATTGTGTCGTTCTTGTTCACCGATCTGAATCAACAAGAGAAAGAGGGGAGAATAAAATGGCACAATGTCATTGGAGACAGTTAGAAGAACAAAGTGAATCGTCTTTTTTTGTCTTTGAAGAAATGATCACTATGGTTCCATTTGATGAGACTGAAGCAGCGCATGTAAAAGGACATTATCTCATGAGTATGAGGGAAATTATTTAGTTAATGAGATACAGATGAAACTGGGCATTATTCACAAGGCAGCGGCTTGAAAGTGTACCGACTGCTGTAATTTGTGGAATCACTGATTTTGCTGATGTTGGTAATGAATTCACGCCAGCCCAGCATGGGAAGGGCCTCAGTGGGACTCAGACATACGGTTCACAGATCCCAGGGTTAGAGAAGCAGGGAAACTTTGACTTTCAAAACCTCTTTTGCGCTCATCATGAATAAAGCATGACTTCCCATAAAATAATGGACAGGATTTCATCCACGGTATCGGCAGTCTGGAGTAAAGTATGGACTGTGTCTATGTATATATGATATGTGCCCTTTATCCTTCATTAGGTCACCCCAGTGACTTCATATCCAGGAAAGAAATTAAATGTAAAGCTACCACCTAGGGGTCTGTTTAAACTTGTTCTCTGACCTTGGTAGTTACAGTAGGTTTAATACAGGCTCACTTTCCTTAGTGCCAACGATATAGTGAACTGGACATCCATCCATCATGTGGGTTGGCCACCCTTGCGGTTTGATGGATTTGATGGGTTCCATGACAAGCACTACACCCACGATCATACCTCAAGGACATTTTTGGTTGTAAATGTAATTCATCATACAACACTTCAATTTTCTCATTTGGGAATGTATGCGTGTTTTTGTCCCCCCACAAACTGCGCATGTAAAGCAATATGCAATATTATATGTGTGTGTGTGTGTGTGTGTGTGCGTGTGTGTGTGTGTGTGTGTGTGTGTGTGTGTGTGTGTGTGTGTGTGCACAAAAATCAATGCCATATAAAGATTCCATAGCTGTTATAAATAGGCATATTGAAGCTCTGCACTTGCTTAAGCATGGTAACACTGGGACATCACAGTGTGCATCACACATGCTGTCTGAGAGTCTATGGAGCAGCCGTCTTAAGAAAAAGTGCTGCACACATAACCAGTCCTGCTGAGAAAGTGTTGACATTGCTGTCATGTAACGTGACTGTTTAGAGGATGTGGTTTGTGGAAGGGTCCAGATAGGAGATTATGTGGCTGTGCAGAGATTGGCTGACTCACAGGGTGCCAATAAGCCATAAGCTGATAAAGTTTTCTCTTTTTCTCTCCTTCTTATTGGGCTCGCTCAGACTTGAGCTCTGCCACAGCGATGACAAACGCATTCTGGAAGAAACGCAGAAAACATTTGCGGCAATTAAAGCATGGTGATTCTTGTGATTGCATTTTCTAATTATCATTCAAGGCTGTCCTTGAGTTTTAATAGCATTCTGGATATTAATCTTTGATGCAGCATGCCTATTAAGCATTAAACCAGCATATCTTTTTAAAATTCCACTTACTGCCCCAAGAAAGGCAGGGTGGGTGAGGAGGGGGGTAGGGGTGGGGAGGGATTGGAGAGGCCAGCAGAAGAAAAAAAAATTCTCCTCACCAGATGTTCGGGACTTTCACTTAATTATCTCAACTTGATTCGTGTATTAAAAATCTACAGCATATTAAAAACTTGTTCATGAAGAAAAGCATCAGCGTGGGAGGATTGTACTGTAGCTTTATTTAAAAAAAAATATTAAGGGCTTGAAGAGCTGGGAAAGAGAAAATATTCCAATATGGAGCCTAACTTTTCCCATTATCTAGGCTTAAGTGGTGGACTTAAGGTCTGCGTGCATGCAAACATGCTGAGATGGAGCACCACTTGGTATTTTGTCTCCTTAATGAAGAAGAAAGAGGAATATATGGAATATATTTAGGTGTATCTGTGGCCCAAGAGCCCAACTATAGGGAGTTGATATACATACACATACTGACCATGGCATTAAAACCACCCACTTATGTGGATCTCCTTCATGCCAACCAAACAGCTCTACCCCCTCAAGGTATGGACTTCACAAGACCTCTGATGTATCTTGCACCAATGCGTTAGCAGCAGATCATTTAAGTCAAGTCATTTCCAAGGTGGGGTCTCATAAATCTAAAGTTTGTCCAGCACACAGAAGCTTGATTTGATTGAGATCTGGAGAATTTTGAGGACAAACATTGTGACCGCTCTGTCATGTCCCTCTATTTCTGATGATTTTTAGCTCTGTGGCAGAAATAATTATCTTGCAGAAAAAGCCATTGCCTTTAGGGAATACCATTGTAATGAAGAGGGGTACTTGACCTGCAGTAAAGGTCGTAAAAAAAGTACGAATAAAATTAGTATCCGCGTCAATGCCAGGACCCAATCTTTCCCAGTACATCTCTCAGGGCATCACTCTGTCTCTACTGGCTTGCCTTCTTCTGATAGTGCATCCTGGTGTCATCTCTTCTGATAGTGCCACACACTCCTTGTTGTCCACACGATATAAAGAAAATGTGATTCATCAGACCAGACCATCTTCTTCCATTGCTCCTTGGTCCACCTGCTTACGTGCCTGTTGTAGGCATTTTCAGGGATGGACAGATGTCAGCATGGGTGCTCTGGCTGGTCTGCAGCCAGCAATCTGTGATGCACTGTGTGTTCAGATGCCTTTCAAACATAGCCAGCATTAATCTGGGATCCTGGGAATCCTGGGAATATCCCACTAGAACTGGTGTTTTGGAAATGCTTTGATCCATCGCATTTTGGTTCTTGTTAATGTCACTCAGATTCTCATGCTTACCCAATTTTTCTCTGTTTCCAACACATCAGTGGCAGGAACTGACTGTTTACTTCATGCCTAATAAATCCCACCCATTGACAGGTGCCATTGTATAATGAGATAATCGATGTTATTCACTTCACCTGTCAGTGGTTTCAATGTTTTGGCTGATCAGTTTGTCACTGGAATGTCTTCTACTCCCATCTAGCACATTTAGTATATTCAGACTGACTGACTGTGCCATTTTCTGTTCTGTTTTACAACTAATACTTTCTGTCTCTGTTGCACAATTTGGTTTGAGGAGGATGTTATGTCGTCTCTGCTGTGTTCTAAACTGGCTGAGATGGAGGTCTGCTTGACTTTCATTGACTTTATACACCCTTTCTTTTTGTGACTTTTAAGCGAACACTCACATTGTTTTTATGT
>JBBJLS010000109.1:39899211-39920862 GCA_037577275.1 Bryconaethiops microstoma
AATTAGGTGCTGCTTATGGAATTTTATAAATCCACACAATGACTGGAGGCACTGAGCAGAAATCTGAAACCAAACCTCTGTTCTTCTAACCAGCTCACAGAATATCAACTACTTTTTAGGAGTTTGTTCTTTGAGTTCACTTGTGTTTTTGCCAGCAGAAAGAAACCCACTGCTGATATAAACAGATTTAAACAATTTTCATAGGTACCTGAGACTTTTGCACAGTACTGTAGATATAGAGAATATAGAGAAATAAAAAGACAGAATGCAGAAAGGTATAGGGAGAGGAAAAAAGAGAGAGTGAGAGACTAAGACAGACAGAGAGAGGGAGGCAGAGAGGTAGGAAGTTAGAGTGAAGGAGAATTAAAGAGAGAGAGAGAGAGAGATAGATTGGGAGGGAGGAGAGAGATTAAAAGAAAATATAAGAGAGAGTGTGTGGTTGAATGGGGAAAATGCACAGAGACAGAGAGATAGACGGCCGGAATGATGGAAATAGAAAACGAGTAGAGAGAGATGTAAAGAGAATAAGAGACAGAGAAAGAGACTGAAAACTGAGACACAACGAGAGACAGAGAAAAAGCAGCGTGAAAGAGAGAGAGTTTTGAAGAGGTACACAGAAAAATAATGAGAAAGGCAGACTGACAAAGAGAGAGAGGGAGAGAGTCGGTCTGTTTGTTGCTTTTGTGTGCATGTGTGTGTCTGTACGTGTGAAAGAGGAAGCCTCAACAGCAGTACATTCCAAATGAGTTATCTAACATAAAGTCTGCAGTATAAGTAATTACGGCTGCTGACTGAGGCTGCGATAAAAAAGCTTATAGAGGTGCGACAGTGTTAATGTGTGAACCATGAACTGTAAATCAGTGACTAATTCTCAGCCTGACAGACCATTACAGACTTTGTTCACCCGCTTGAGAGAAGCTTGTCCCTTGTATGTAGTCAAACACCACAATAACCATACACAGGAGTCAGCCAATCACCAGCGTTCAATTTAAATGAGCGGTGCCTTTCATTCTCCAGAGATCAGATCCATACGTTCATCAAAGAGCCGAAGTGGGTCAGAGAGAACGTTAGCGAGCGTGAGCGGGATGGGAAGAGACAAGTCCTTTTGCAGGGCTAAAGATGTTCAGCTTAATCACTCTTTCTGCTTGTTAGTAATGGATAAGCCGGCACTCTTGGGGAGATTATGCTGAGTAATGGCTGCTCAGGCTGCTTCACCAGATGAAGAGAAGGGTTGAAATGGCGCTGTTGGAGTAATGAATGCTGTGGTGTCACCGCAGTGCACTGTTTCTCATCTCTCATCCCGTACTCTGTCACCCTGAGGCCTGTTCCTTCCCAGCTTTCCTTTCAGCTCCCAAAACACGTTCCCGCAAAGCCAAAGAAATGCACACACTCGCGCCAGCCTCAGAGCCGAATCGCATTTGTCTGCATCAGAATGATCCCATCAAGGCTGATGTTGGTTTTGAAGGGCCTATATCATGGAAAAACAATTTTTCCCCACTTTGCAGAAGTGGGAGTGTAATGCAGCAAGTAAACATGGTTAAAAACTTCAAATGCACAGTTTTCAACCAGTCCTATCTGCAAATTAAGCTGCAAAAGTATGTTTTTGTGATGTCACTAAAGCTAACACATTTACATTTATCTGAATGCTTAGCCTTCAAGCATTCAGATATTTGTAGTGTTAGGAGTCCTGCTCCGGTCTTACTGGTGTAGTGCGGTGTGTTTGAACCCCTCTCTGCTGTGTGACGGACAGTGGTGTTATCCACTACACTACACAGGCAACAGGAGTCAAGGATGTGTGAATGGGTGTGGAAATACTGCTGAAGGCCGACTATGCAGAAGTGATGGAATTTAAAGCAGCAAGCAACATTGTTAACCTTTTAAAATGCACAAATTTCGAACATCACTATCTGCAAATTCAGCTGCAAAAGTGAACAGTTGGAACTTGTTTTTGTGATGTCACAAAATTCTAAACATTTGCATTTATCTGCATAGTCAGCCTACAGCACCACACGCATTCACACATCCTTAACTGCTTTTGGTGGTGGCATGGAAAACACTGATGTCCTTCACACAGCAGAGTGGGGTTCCAGACAAGGACACCAAGCTACACCAATAAGACCTGAACAGGACTCCTGAAACTACATTCAAAAACCGGATTTTGCTGTCCAAGAATCTTAACGCAGGAATTTCTGAAGTTCTGACCATTGATGTCCTTTGCGTAGGTCACAACCTTGGATACAGTTTTTTCCAACTCCTACTGTCTGACAGCTACTACAGGATCTTCTAAGCCAAGACTACCAGACATAGTAGCAGTTTATTCCCTCATGCCATCACCCCCATAAATAGCTGACTAATAGTATCATCTATGCTATAGTAGTACTCATTTGCATACGTGACTCACATTTCTTTTTATGTGTATAGCTTGTTGTGAACTGTCTGTAAACAATTTGCATATTTTCTATAGTACTAGAGAAACCACAATTTCTGATGCGTTAACATACTTGGCTGGAAAATCTGATCAAGATTCCTGCTCAAGTCTCACTAGTGTGCTTGTCTGGACACAGCGTGTGTGTGGTAGTGCAAACAATAGTAATGTGCATTATGTATGGGAATGAAATTGCGGTGTTTGCGTACTAAAACAATATGATATCTAGAGAAACCGGAGAAGCTACGGTGTAGCAGATGGTACTATTTATGTAGGTGATGGCATGAGGGAATAAACTGCTCCCATGTCTGCTAGTCTTGGCATACATGTCCTGTAGTGCCGGTCAGACAGAGTGAGTAGAGAAAGATTGTGTTCAAGGTTGTGACCCTCCATGCCCAACTTTCATCATCACAAACATTAAATAGCCAAAAAGCTCAGAATATTATACACAGAATCCAAATCACTTTTGTACAAACCAAAGACTTAAGTGAGCCTGACATCTGTAACATGTTTAAATGTTAAATGTTTTAATGGGGCACAATAAAAAGCAGCCAATTGCAATAGAGCTCATTTAAATAAATCACTCCTAAAGGGACACAGTTTAATTCTATAGAGTATGGAGTAATGGGAAAATCGGCATATGTATCAAAAACTATAAAAGCTTGCATATTCATCTCATTCAGACCCACTCATTTCTATTAAGCAACTCTTCCACTTTTTCTCTTTTGCATTTTTGTTTTATGCTGATTGCTGTTAGAGAAGAAGTGAAAATCAAGAAAGTGAAAAATGGACATTCTTAGATTGGCATGGTTTTGACAACTTACAAGAACATGAGAACAAAGAACAGGCATATAAATGAGATATGCTGCGTATCTGCTATTCCATAACCACTCCACCATCTCTAACATTAAACAGCCTTAAAACTCAGAAAATTACACCTGGAATTCAAAAACACTTGTATAAAACAAATGACGCATTCGAGACTGAACTGACTGCTTCTACACAAATGTGTTGTTCACTGCTAAGATAAAACCAATTATTTCACTGATGCAGCCTCTAATCTGCTATGACAGTAGTAATATCCTTATCTGAACATTCATGACCCATCAGCAGGGACAAACTGTGACTAAAAGCCTGTTTTTTGTTTTTTTAGAAAATTTAGGTAATTGTATGTTTTTGGAAAAAAAAATAAACGTAGGAGAAACTGAGTGGGGGGAAAAAGGCACCGGCTGAATCCATCACTGCAGGACGTCCTTACCTAAAGGCGAAGATCAGATGAGCTGAGGCGTTGATTCAGAATCCGGCTGAGGAAAAAGAGAGGCTACCTGCTACTGAACCATTCAGCTGTGACTCATTGCTATTCTCAATACAAGCTAATGTGTTCTGAAAATAGTCCTTAAATTGTTTGCAATAATTAACACAGCCTTTTGATTATGTCTTTCCTCTCAGTTTTAGGATAAATAAAATGTTATTAAGATGCAAACAAACTGACAGTAAACATGAAGTATGCTAAAATAACACAAATCAATACAATGCAGGGAAAAAATAATGGTTATATTAAACATTTATTGGTAATCCAATAACAAAGTCAACCACTTTGCTACCAGTTAACTTGGGAAGAACAAAAACTATCGACAAATGATCAGCTCAAGTTCAGCAAGTTGACTTCAGAGCCTGGTCAATGCTGTTCTTTTTTCTGTAATTGAAGTATTTAACTATAATGGACTTGTTGCTGTATATCCAAAAAAACTCAGTGTCAGAACTAATAGTTTCAGATATGCTTGGCTTTTCGGTTTAAGGCAGTCCTGCAGTGCACATTTACCTGCTCAAACAGCTCAAACAGTGAGTATGGGATCTTCCAAAATGTGCTGGATACCCACCTTCCAGGGCCAAAATTGTGCAGCCCTGTTTTAGATGGTTTGTACTCTCTTAAAATAAGAGTACAAAAAAGTTTCTTTGAATAGAAGTCAGTGAGAAAAGTTATTTAACACTCTAGCCTCTTCTTTAAGACTCTTGTCAAATCCTGAAAATTTCTATAGTTAAGAGCTATTCAACTACTGTTTAAAACAAAATGTTTCATCATACAAAAATTTGAAAATGACAATTGGCTAAGTACAAGGTGACCTCCACATCTTTAACATGAAACAAGCCCAAGGGATAGAATCAGTACAGAGCTGTGAGCCCAGGACTAAAGGGGAATATGTAAAAGACATTGTAATTGTATTACAAAATATATAAACACTTGAATTCTTAGAAATAATGGAATGGGATGCATCTGATGAAGCATTGAATATCATGGCCTTTATTGGGCTAAAGGAATTACCAGCTCCTGCCCGTGTGATCAAGGTTGCACGTTAGAAACGCTCCACAGCATCCAATTTGTTGAGTTGCCCTGTTTCTTTGAGAGACTTAAATAATTGATATTAAGTGGTAAACAAGACATAACTGGCATTTACACAAAGAAAAGTAGTCAAAACAAATTTGCTAAAACTATTTATTTGGCTCTAGTTGTGGATTCAGTTTGGATCTAATTGTGACATTCAGTTTGACTCGTGTTATGACTCTAGATGTTGCTTCAGTTTGTCTCTAGTTGTGGCTTCACTTAGGCTCTACTTGTGACTTTAGTTTTGTTCTAATTGTGGCTTCAGTTTGGTTTTAGTTGTGACTTCAGTTTGGCTTTAATTGTAATTGTAATTTGGCTTTAGTTGTAACTTCAGTTTGGCTCTAGTTGTGACTTCAGTTTGGCTCTAGTTGTGGTTCTAGTTGTGGCTTCATTTCAGCTCTAGTTGGGTCTCTACTTGAGGCTGTAATAACAACACAGAGTTTGATTTATCTGAGTAACTATTCACTCGTTATTTCAGTGAAAATGAAAAACAGGCCTCCAACCTGTTTAGCAAACGCGGCGATGGGTTCAGTAAATCGGTTAAAATAGTTATGAAAACACATTATTAAACAAAGTTTTTAAAAGATCGACAACTCACTTATCAAAAGCACCATATCATACTGTTAAGCAGAAATCCAGTCGAACATTCATCTTTGTATCTGGTAGATAGTACAGAGAGTGCCACAACAGGGCATTAATTAAAAGGCATGCACAGAAGTGTAAATCTTTTTGACATTAATCAAAAGCTGTAATATTAGGATTAAAAAGCAAAGTACCTAAACATCTAAAATGTAAATCATGTCAAAGATTGCTGTGGCCATCTGTGGTCATTACAGGGAAATGTCATCTGTGGTCATTACAGGGCGAGGCCACTGTGGGTTGTAAAGGGTTAAAAAGTCATATTTGTAAATGAAGATTGTTAAATAATATCACGGTTCTTTATTTTCAAGTTGTTTTTTTCTGTTCCTGGACTCATAGGGATCATTTAGAATCTTTAATTTTTAAGACTACAGGAGCTCCCTATCCTTAACAAAAGCTGACAATTCACAATTCAAAATGTCTTTATGTTAGTCATTACTACACAAGCACAATTTATTGACAAACTCTAGTGAGCAAAACCTTGTTTCTCTGCTTAGTGTGGTTTTATTACACATTACTAATTCAGCACTAAACTGCATTAACTATGTCGAATTTGTATTTTACACCTGAAGCACGATCGGGCTGTTCTTGTATCACCACTGGGGACTGGACCATGTGAACTTGTTAAAGGTAATTTATCATGATGTGGGATGGAGTCTGAGATGGAGCTCATACATCACTGCCATGTTTACCTGTGAACAATTCAAGATGAACTATATCATCAGCTTGCCGCTCTGCTCTGGTTGCATGCATGCGTGTATGCTGGCCTAAAGGCTCTGTGCATGGTCAGAAGAAAAGTTTTTTTTTTTAATGGTGATTAAAAAGGATCCTTTGGTAAGTGGTTCTTTTTCATGACTATTGTATTGTGAATGGATTATTATAATTTGATTAATTAAGTCTTCATACAGCAACTTTCAGCTTGTAATTATTAAGATGTTCCACAATGCATGACATTCTTGGTCACCTGTTGTGGCATCCATTACTAAACTAATTTTTACAATAGAATTTAGGGTTCAAACTGATTTATAAAGCCACAAGCTATTACACAACTCCCCCATCCCCTACTAACACAGCACAACCCTACCCGCCCCTCCATAACCCCAGGTGATGAAGTCCGGAGAGCCATGTGATGGTAGTCAGGGTAAGAGATTGACAGACATTCATCATCGTTCAGCGGGGACAGAAAAACAAATCTATCCTCATTGAGCCTGTCAGTCTCCATTGCTTTCACGGGATGGAGTGGGAATGTGACAGTCCACCCACCCAGAAAAGTGACATGGTCATGTGGTGACACTTCACTCATGGAGGCTGTCACACCGAACATCAAGATGTGAAAAACCACAAGTTTGGAACGCACTGTTGATAGAGAGTGAGTGAAAATGATTGATGAGGAGTAACAAAAGGACCACACTGACCCACTGTGTCTGATTACTTCAACTTTTGAATGAATAAGAAAATTTGTCCCAAAGGGCATCCTGCAGTTGTTTATGTAAAAAAAAAAAAAAAAAAAAAGAATAGAAATTCCCACCGCCTAATGAATACTTATCATGGTTAAAATCCTATTTGCATAAAGAATGTGGATAAGGTCTCCTTGATAGTGATGATAATGAGACTAAATTAGATGAGATTCAGCCTTTTCCTATGCTTCAATTAAAATCCAATTTATTTCATTTTGGACGATTGCGCAGACTGTCCAGCGTAATACGTCCAGTGCCTGCTAACCTTAATGCTGTTCTTAATTGCTTCTAAATTAAATTTTTGAAGTGATATTACAAACATTAGCATTTTGCATCAACACAGTCCCCAGGTGGGGGGAAAATATGACTGAAAAGCACAGTAATGGAACAGTTGCTATACTAATCGAGACTAGTAATAATGCAATAATAGATTACCACAACAGATGCTTTTAGCAAATGACTTGTCATTTCGAAATCGGTGAATGCATTAACACAGGGGTCTATTTCGGCATGAATCCCTTTAAATGTGCATGTCGGTTGCATTATATGTGTTTTTTTATTGGTTTATATAGCGTACTGTAGAGTGTGGTCATTTTAAGAGAGAGATTTTATTGCCTATGACAGCTACTGGAGTTCCGGCCACATCAGTATTCCCCTGGTGTTTGGGTGTAAGGTCATTACTGAATGCAAATAAATGTTACCACAGATAAACCACTGACCTAAGATTGGATTAGAATAATAAAGAAAGGTCAAATTTACATTTTTTTCTTGCTCACTCTCTCCTTTCATCCTCACCTCTGTTTAACAACAAATCATCCCTCTTTGTTTCCTTGGTGTCCCTGCATGTGTTCTTCAAGAGTCGCACAATCACATGACCACAGTGACAGGACTGAAGGCCTGAACATGTCTCTCTTTCTTTGTACTTTGTACTGGTTTCCCTTATATGGTTCATGTGATAAAAGCATGACTTACCAGTTCAGAGGTGATCGCCTGCACTGGTTCGAAGCTTGCTTAAGCTGTACCTTCTGCCCTCCATGACTGGATGTGCTAGGAATGCAGGATAATAACCATACAATCATCCAACGCTATATACCAGTCAAATGGATGCTGCAACATTTTGGAATTCTTATGTGCTTGTTTTGATATGTTTGACAGTACTATGTGGTTACTAGCTCAAAAGAGCTGGAGACTGACTTCACAGAGGCAAATGCAGGATATCAATCTACTACTGTCATGCAGTAGAAGATAAATGGATTTTACTTTTTTTATTGACTATAACTGAACATCAAAGATGAATATCAATGTTCTACAAAAAACAAATAGGTGCCAAAAGGGCTTTTGGAGTAATGCCATAGAACAGAGGTTCCCAGCCTTTTTAAACTTGAGGCCCACACATCCTACCACAACAGCCTATGCAGTTTATGGAAGAATTATTCAATTGATCATTTAAGATGCAAAAATTAAGCAATAAATAATGTAGGCTATCAAATTTGACATGAGCGTATGATCAAACAACATAGTTAACTCTAAAATTACTTTAGAGGAAATATATTACTTTGATTAACAAAGAACTATAAATGGTGCCATAAAGCTATATGATGTAGTTTACCATAACAATCAACAAGCTCAAACTAATAAGTTTTATTTTTGACCACTTTAAAATGATCCTTGGTTGAATGGCTATGTATTATGGCTATATGCAAATATAACACAATAAATAATGTCACCTATCAAATTTGACATGACAGTATAATAATGAGGATAATTAAACACAATGAACTCTAAAAAGACTTGATAATTGATTGAAAAAAGCAAATGTACTTTGACTTACAATGAAATTATAAACATAACTACATAACTCTATGAGGCACCTTAATAGAGCAATCAACAACTTCAAACTAATGAGTTTTATTTTTGACCAATTTAAATGATCTGAATGGCTATATAATATGTCAGTTTTGTACATAGTCAATACATAATGAAATAAATATATGATGGCCAACTGCCCCCTCGAATACCCCCTTGGCCTGCAGGTTGAAAACTACTGTCATGGAAAGCCACTATTGGTTTTCTAAGGTGCAGTTTGAATGACACCTCTTTAAATGTTAGGTGCAGTGAGGCAAGTTAACACCTTTGCAGAATGAATGTCTTTTTTATGAATCTAAATTTTAAAAAAGGTTTTTTTAATTTAAACACAAGGTTTAAAAGCACAGGGACGCTAAAGGAAGGCTTTTCAGTCACAGTAAGTTTTTTCTCCACAGTTAAAAATGAAAAGACTAGATAGTTCAAAAGGTGTCGTCTGAATGTTCCCCAATGATCCTTTCTATAGAAGTTTTGTAAAAGATCCATTTATGTAGTTGAAATATACAGCAAAGAATATCATATAATGGTTTTATTTATTTATTTATTTATTTATTTATTCATTTTTCAAATGTCCAACAATAACCATATATCCAATCAGTTTAAAATTTCTGTGGTGATTGTCCTGCTCTTTTCACCTGATTCGACTAATCAACTCATTTACAAGTCTAGAACCATTTAAAGACCATTATTTGAAGAAGACAATTATGACCAGCGATATAGCATATCGCAATTATGACCACCACCTTCTCAGCGTGCTGAGCTGTTTATCTCAGAATGATTTTAGTGATTGTATGTAATTAATTAAGCTCTAGATTTTCAGATTGCCATCACCTTGTCTGTTTGTCTCCAAACAAACCTGGAGGGGTGAAATAATGGCCTGCACATAAGCTCTGACCCTGTGAAATATGCCTTGTATTATATTCAACTGTGGAGTCATTATGAGCACAAAGTGGTTTTCCTCACTCTGACTGTTTATGCCAAAGACTGTGCAACCTGCTTCTGACAAAGCCAGACTGCAGGACAGCAGGGGTACAGGAAGGAGGCGTGGGAGGGTGTCCAAGGGATGTCGGCATCCAATCTGCACCTGTCTTTCATGACCCAATGTGTTGACAGAATGCCCCTGGGTGCAGTCGTTTAAAAAGGTATCAAATATTCATTCAAGAGATTCCTATTTATCCCCTCTTTTCTGCTCCAGAAGCTTTAAACTCAAAGCAAAAAGTAAGGTACCTAAATGCAATGTTCTTATCGAATGTTAAAAATCCTAAAATTGTCATTATGTACAATATATTATGTGCAATAGTCTTACTGTGTACAATATCACATGCAGTTTCCTAATTGGGTGCTAAGTCATTTCATTGTGTGCATTATTTTCGTATTATTATGTGCTATATTCTTACCATGTGAAATGTCAATATTTCTGATCTATTGCTGATCTCTATTACGTGCAATAACGTACTTCTAACCACCATTTGTTATTAGTTATTCACTTAACTGGAAATTACCTATCTATTGTCAGGTTTCGGCCTGTCTCCAGGCACTGAAGGGAGGCACAGACATAGACTTCCATGATCTTTTAACTTTTATTCTCCAAAATAAAAAAGCACGAGGGCCTAAACACAAATGAAACTAGAGACAGGTCGAGTGAAAACGGGAGCAGAAAGTCAGTGGACCGACAACCAAGTTCTCATACAAAAAAACTTCAATACACATGAACTAAACACACAAACCAATAGAAAAAGAAACTCATTTAACACAAACACCAGTCAGCTGTAACTAATGGACCTCAAACTAAAACCTGGTGTACACAAAACTTCAACTTAAAAGTCCACTTCTATAACTCCTCTAGCGGCCGCCAACCAGGGATGTTATGTCTATAGTATATAATCCCAGCATTTGTGTACATAGCATAGTGCATTTCATATTGAGGTTATCTGCTGATTTTTTATTGGATTTACTTAGACTTTATATTTTATATTGTTCTTGTCTCTGTGTGTCTGTGCTGTCGTGACATAAGCAACTTCCTCCAGGATCAATGAAGTTTTCTAATTCTGATTTTAAAAAAAGAGACTGACTTGGAACAGCAGTACCCTTTTTCCTGCTCAGTAGAAAATGTTTTTTAAAGAATCATGTAAAATAGGATCTCAGTAACCATGCAAATACAATATGAGCTGCTTCTTGCCGCTGTTCTATATACTAAAGAACCCCTGAGGAACCCGCAGTACAGTGCACACAGTGAGAATCCCCCAGCAGTGCTTTGTTTCCCTAAACCACTGTTGTGTTAATCGTGTCTGTAGTTTGTGCAGAAAGATTTCGACATCCACTCCAGCACACTTATTTGATTTGACTGCACACCACCGTGGGTGAAGGTAATTCTAAACAGCTCCTCAGATTTGATTAGTGCGACTGACTGACGCATGAGAGCCGTGCTTGCAACCCCTCCCCAGAAAGGCTCATTTGTATCCAATTTTTAAAAAAAAATGACACCCCCCTCCTAGCCATTTCCACTTGGGAAAATCTGCTCTATTTGTCATGTATCTGTTCCATTCCTTCAATTTGCAACTGGTGTTTGACCACAGTGCCTCAGAAGCATTACCTGAAAAGCCAGCAAAATGGCAGAGTAAAATATTTATTCATTGCCATATTATGAATTAATGCACAAAGCAGTATGTGTCATTTTCACCTGGATTATTATAGACCGCTAAACTCTGAGGCTGGAGCTCTTGCAATCCTTCCTCCTCCAAACGTCCTCGAGTTGACACCCTGATTGACAGTTAGACAGAGATTGAGTGAAGAACTGAAGCTGTGTTTGTGGATATTTATTAAGATGATTGACAGGACAGAAATGACAATGACTCCTAATGCTTTAATTGACAAATTCTGGAATACAGCTTTATCACATTTGATTACAATCATACTGTTTGTGCTTTGCTGGTTTATTTGAGGATGAAATGACCTCTGGCATGGCAATATAAGTTTTTATGAGATGCTCTCAAATGACAAGATGAATTATTTAGTAAAATTCAATAGGTGATGCTTTTTGATAACTGCAGCTGAAATTTAATCATTGGCTAAGATGGATGACAGTAAAAATGCACTGTGGCTGGAGAACACATTTGTTTATGAAACCTGTAAGGCTTGCTAAAGCCAAAATCAAAGCAGAGGAACATCAGTGCATGAACCCCAAACCAAAAGTCAAAGTGAAAACAATTAGGTACCTCATGTTCAGAGGTGAATTATTTATCTAAGATTGATTCCCTGGGTTCTGGTATAGGGGAAATGGGAAATTCAATACTGTCTCTCTGTGTGTGTAAGTAAGTGTGTGTGTGTGTGTGTGTGTGTGTGTGTGTGTGTGTGTGTGTGTGCATGTGCATGCACACGCTCATGTATTTTAGTTTCATCTCTCCCTCAGCTATATTTGATATTCTCTGAGAGAGAAAGAGAAAGAGAGAGAGAGAGAGAGAGAGAGAGAGAGAGAGAGAGAGAGAGAGAGAGAGAGATATTGCAGTCGCTGATATTCTTACTGATTCTGTGTGTGCTTATCAGAATGAAATATGAAGCTGTTGATGTGGACAATAAAAGACAGGAGCTGCTGTGAAAAAAACCTGAATCTCTAACCTGAAAAAAAAAATAAATCAGCCTCATAGAAAAGATCTCTGTTTCCTAAATAATTGGGACATTTACAAAAAGAGCTTATTTAATAATTCAGTAGTTATTTTAGCTACTAGTCTGACATTCATTAACACTTTTAACAACAGGGTCCAAGCCTTCATTTCTTACTCTCATTACTGCATAATTTACTCAGTTATTACACAGTGGTTGCTCAGTAATTCATAGTCATTACTGTGTGAAGTTCCTCGCATGGGCGTCGCCGCCATTCAGTCTGAAGGGGACGTGTCCCTTTTACATTTTTTAATTATTTGTTTGGACCCCCCCACTCCCCCCACATTTAACATAAAATTTTAGTTCACCCAGCACTGTTTCGCGAAAGAATTCATTCCACTTAATTGATAGGAGAATACACACACCACTGGAAATCCACTCTGGGTTTGCCTCCAACTCACCGCATGCAAGTGAAGTGAATCGTCAGTGCACAGACAGGCTGCTCGAACCTGGAGCAGGTAAGATCAGCCCCATTGTGCGCAGAAAAAAAGTTTGGAAACCACTGCCCTAGGCCACGTTTAATGAATTTCAACTAAACAATGAAATATTAAGAGTAAGCTTTGCCTTATTTAGGCTACTTAAACAGTAAACCTAGGGTGTTCTTGGTTGATGAACAATTGTTTGTAATATATATATTTTTTTGCAATGTTTTTTTCTCCAGTGGAAAAATTGTGTTACATCTAAAACTAAATAAAAAAAGAATACACAAAATAAAAAGTAAAATGCACCCATAAAGACATTGCTGGTGATAAATTGTGTCACATTAATTTCATTATTTTAGGCAGAGCAGTGAGTTTAAAAACAGGCTGATCAATATATGAACTAGTTAAATGAGAATTGTTGAATTGTTGAATCTGTCTAAAATAGTAATTGAATTAAGTCACTTTTGTAGGCAAAATAAGGTGTTTGGCAACCTGCTGAAAATACACCAGAATGCAGGATATGGCATCTAATTCATTAAAATATTTCGGGGGGAGGACCCCCAAACCAGAGTGTCCCCCCCCCTACATTCTGAATGCCTCTGACGCCCCTGTCCTTGTCATTAATAACAGGGTACAAAACACAGAGTGTAAAGGGTTAACTGAGTTTAAGGGAATGATTAAAGAAATCTGGTAAACACAAACAGCAATAAGATTGGGACAAAGGAGCATACAGATGTGCCACTTTATTAGGTACACACACTTTTGTATCTATACTTATTGTCCATGTTATCAGTTCTTCTGACCATCTACAGTAGGTCCACTTTTAGTTCAAAATAACAGACTGTAGTCTTAAAGTGAAAGTGATCATTCGGTCATACGTGAACACACCACAGCACACAGTGTGAACACACAGTGTAAAGGGTACTAAGAACGACTTTTTCTTAGTACCCTTTACACTATACACCAATGATCAGAATCCACGCAGTAACAACTGTGTGGGTGATCATTTTCAGCACAGCAGTGACCATCACATGTTTGTGTTTGTTGTACAGAGTGGATCACACACAGCAATGATGGCGGAATTGATGTCCACTTTATTAGACACATCCAACCTGTTGGTCCACCCAACAGATACAAGGTCAGTGGTCAGATTCTGCTAAAAGGACACTGTTGACTAGATACTGTTCTCAGTCCATCAGTGACACCAAGAACTGTTAAAAACTGTGAATGGTTCACTCTGGGCCACACACACTAACATGTCACAACTGTGTCAGTGTCACTGCTGTGCTGAGACTGATCTACCACTCAAATAATACCTGCCCGCTTGTGGTCTTGTGGGCTTTTGAGCACTGATGAATGGCGAAAAGAAGGCTTACTAATCATTTGGAGAAACACATGACTACTGTTGAATACAGTATGTAATTGCTATTATATGGTAATTTTTGCTGATAAATTGAAAAGAAGATGAAGAAAAAAGAACCTTATTTATCTCGTGAGAAATTCGTGTCATTAATACAGTCAGTGCAACAAGGAAGAATAAATGATAAAAAAAAGACAAGAAACAATAGTGCAACACAATCACAAGGACACTGGTGTAGCAAATTACAGCTCAACACTGACATTGCTGTATATAAATATTTAGTGTGCTGTACCTCAAGACTGCTAGCAGCACCTCTGAGGTTCCCTTGAGCAAGGTACCGTCCCCACGCACTGCTTCACTTGGTGAATGGGTTAAATGCAGGGAAATAATTGTCCTGTACATACTGTGTGGTGTAGCATTTTCACATATGACAGAATGGTCATTTTGCACTTTACACTCACTTACACTTTACCAGCAAATCAGTAGCCCAAACTGACTCATGGAAATGGCTTAGTGTTAATGTAATAAAAAATTACATGCAATAAAATTGCAGCAGATGATAATGAGATTAACCTTAAATAACATTCATTCAATTCACAGATTTAAACAGTTGAGTTGAGTATATTGTACAAATTCGATTCAGAACAGAATAGAAACTAGATACAAGGTAGGTGTACCTAATGGTTTGTAAGTATTGAGATAGTCAACACTAACTTCACTGAATTAATTTGGCATCATGTCATTAGCCGAAAGGGATCAAATGACATTGCTTTCTAAGCCACTGAGACGGCTGATCAGCCCTGAGGAGACTGACTCCCGCTGACCTAGGCCATCTGCACGTTGATTCATCATCTCTACTTTGGCTCGAAAAACCAGGAGAAAATAAATTATGTTCTGCTAATTGACACAATTTGAATATCCATTCATTGTATATTCTCTTCATTTAACCCCCCCGGCCACCTTTTGTTGAAACTAGTGTTCATTCTTAGTTTATTCGATATTTACGTCACATTTTCTAGGACCAGTCAGGACACCTTCTCCTTAAACTTCCTTGGCTGAGGTGGTTTAGTCACCTACAGTGTGTATCTCTATTTTAGGGTGTGTTCACGCTTGACAGGTTTAATTAAATATAACCCTAGTGTGGCTCCTCTATTAGTGTGATTCGTTAGAACAAGTGTGAACGCTGTCTTTCAAAGCCTGGTTCACACCAAGTAAGCAGATACAGACCCCTAATGAGGTCAATTTGAATCCGCTTTCAAACCAACTCCGCTACCGTTCGTTTGAAAAAAAGAACATGAAACAAACCAAAGATGTCTTTTCAGGCCAAACACAGAATGAACTGCGGTCTTTTCTTTACTTTCTTTGCTACTTGCAACAGTGTTGAAATTCTTTTATCTCTTCATGAGCTCTGAACTGATAATTATTAAATAGTTTTGGTTCTAAAAGGTGACAGAGGCAGGTTTGATATGTTGACCACACACATCAATGATATTCAGTTACATACAGCAATGGCAAAAAATAACAGACCACGTTTCCCTTTTTTTCTGTTCACTCTTTGTGCAATTTGTGGCGGTGTGTATGTGTAAAATGTACAGGTTGCTATTCTTTTATGAACTACTGCAGTGTGAGCTGTGGAAAAAATAAGAAATGCCGCCAAATGTGTTGTAAATGCAGTAGTGTTTGTAGAGCAGCTATTCTATGTGCTGTATTCCAGCAGCATCACTATTATTATTAATAATAATAATGCTAAAAATAAAATGATTGTTAATAGTGTTAATGTTAAAGATAATGTTTTGTGGCAAGCCTCTCAAAGCTGTGTATTACAGTTTTACTCTTCTTCATAGTGTTATGGGAAGCATGGTAATACATGACCTTATTGCTTGAGAACATTGTAAGACAAAGATAACACAAGACATAAAAACCACAAGCTCAGTGAGGTCACAGCATGACACAGAATGATTGTCAAATATGAATTATAAAACCAGCTCAATCAGCTGTGACTATTCTTTTTGACTTCTGTTTACACCTTTTGAAGAAGTGTCAAAAATATTGGGGAGATTTTGTTAATACTCACCTCCCCACCCTCGATACACCACTCCCCACTCCCAAAAATGTTTCCATGAACCCCCACCACCATCCCTGGTCATCAAAATTCCCCATTCCCTCAACAATCAACAAATGTAATGTCCCCATGCCTTCATTTGAATGCCTTAATTCCCCGTGCCCTGTTTAAAAGTGAGTCATTGAAAGGTAGTTAATTAAAATACAATAAATATAATATTAGTAGATAGCAGCAGATCATTCAACTTGACAAAGAAAACTCAATCTACACCCACTGTCTACAGTGGTCTGCAATGGGTTTAGCAGAATGCATTAGAGCTTCTTTATCAATGAAATGTTCTCAAAATCATATTTAAAGTAATTGTGATGAACAGGCATAATATACACAATACTTTTAGATCAATACTGTGCTCATCTAAAACACTGGAATGCAAATAAACTGTTTGCTTTAGTTCATTTTGGTTTAGTGCTTTAAAGTATCGAGTTTTGTGCACAAGCTATGAAATAAATTACAGCACTTTTTTCAGACTATGCAACCGAGGTTCATTCATTTTGAAAACCTGAATAAGGTTTTGGATAAGATTAACCAGAGCTGGGAGTCCCCTTGATGGTTTTGAACTCAATCAAAAATAATGAGGTGTTAGATAATTGCCATGGAACCAAAAGTAGGATAAATCTCTTTTAATGTTTGTGGAAATAAGTTCAAAGTCTGTGGAAAATGTTAATAATGAATTAAAGTACAATTACTGAACAATGGTAGGGAAGCGTAGTATTGAAGTTTCTGCACTCCACTCCTCCCTCAGTGAACTTTCCCCACAGACTTTGTATTCTAATGTGCAGATAACAACATGTATCTGAAAAATGCAGCTTTACTTCTGAAAGAAGAATGGATCAACAATTTGGACTGCTGTGACAAATGCCATGTCATCAAGTGACGTTTCTTGTTGACATATTCAAGAAAGTCACTGTGCAGAATTTACACATAACTGCTCAGTATACTTGAATGGCATTTCTAGTCATCATTCCTTTTATACAAGATAGATAATTTTACAAATTCCCATCAACGCTTTACTAATACTCCAATACTGAGAACACACTAATAGACAAACAAACTGCACTGATTGGAAATGCCATGGACATGCGGTTATGAAAAGAAAATTGCAAATGCCATTTTCTTCATGGAATGAGATGCAGATTTTAGCTTTGTATTCCCCTTCATCACTGCAAGAATGTGGCTGACTTACATTAAAGCTTTGAATAGAAAATTTATTTTTTCCGCTCTTCCTCATTCTGGGCAAATACGAAGGTCTGCTTTCTGTTAATAACTTCCCAAGTGCAGTCAAGGCCTAATAGACACAGAATATGAACAATTTCCCAATAGTTATTATTTCCTAACTGCACTTTTTTAACCAGGGAAGTGATAATTTACCTTCCTGGGTCTTGCAATGTAAAATACTGAGAAATCTCATTATTTTCATGGTCCATTTTAGAGATAGGGCAACTTTTGCAAAGCTTGAAAACTGAAGAAGCAAGTTTAGCGTAGCATGGAGAAAGGTTTACACTAATACCAGAGACGCAATGAGCGATAAACACACATTTCTTAGCTGTTTTAGGACTTCTCCATTGACTCCATTGTGCTTGCTTCAAAGTGGAGATTATGTGGGCACCACTGTGTAATCCTCGGTATTTCAAATCATAAAACGCTTATTTTTTTCCTCTCTCTAGAAAAAGAATAGAGGAATATGCCTAGATCCACATATCTGTGCCATCTTTTTCTAAAGTACACAGCATAATATATAAATTATTTTTAGCCTGGATGGTGAGGTGTTTATTTGTAAAGAGTGTATATAGTGCTGTGAGGTATGAAAATGTAAGTAACTCTTTGCTTTGACTATCAGCTAATGGCTGATATATTCACTTAACGGAAGTCAGACCTGTTGACATAAATGGAAAACAACATCAGTGCTGTAATATAACAACAGTACCGTTCTGTACTGTGGTTAAAAGGTCATAAAATGCTTTCCAGATGCAGCAGAACATTCAGTATCCAGAAGAAAAGCATGCAGAATGTGTATTGTTATATTCAAAAGCGAGATAAGCTTTTTGCTTTTCCAGTCCATTTCATGGGTACAGGAGGCTTCATCTCTTTCTTTAAAGACTAGGGGCCAGATTAACTAAGGAAATTTAGTGAGCTCAGCTGGCTGTGGTTAGAGCCTGATTTACCATGACCTGCTATTTAAATGACATTGCATGCAAACTGGCTCATTAGAATAGTAGCATTACAATACGAATCGAATCAGATCACGTCTCAACCAGCTGTGGAAGAGAACACACTGAGAAAGAAGAAATTATGTGCAGAAGAACTGTAAGTTCTAATGGACGAGGTGAGTCTCAGCTGCTAAAAGACTAGCGGTTTTAGAAAGCGCTCTGAAAAAAATATGCAGCTAAAACAATAAAAAGATCCATAGATGGAGCCAGATGAATATCTGTCAAACATTTCTGGAACTGTCCCTAAATCCAAAGGTTTGCTTTGCATCATTACGATGCTGTACCATATTGGCTTATTTTTACCCAGGGATTATTCAATGAGCTTTACAGAGATAAAATAAGAGGAAATATTACAAAAATAAACATAGAACCGATTGATTAATTGAAGTGGAAAACAAGGCAGTTGGGCCAGAGGGGAGTTGGTTTCAGCAGAGGGCATCATAATGTTTGAATGCCTTTTCACCTAATTTAATTTCTGATCTGGGTCCAATGATGTTTTGGGTGGAGACCAATGAGAAGAGCCCTGCAATAGTCAACCAATTTTTTTTCTAATCTTGTTTTGACTCAAAATCTCTTACGCTTGCTATGTTCCTGAGGTATTCGTTCATGTGGTATTTGTCCCTGAGGTATTCCTCCTGAGGGATTCATTGCACAACTAAGCAATGCTGAGAAAAGGAAAAAAAACACAAACAAGACTTTCCACTGGTTTGACTCGATAGACATGTTTTTGGAATGACGTCTGGTCATAAACTGTGAGGGGAGAATAGTCAGAATGTGTCAGAAACATTGAAATACACTGGATCAATGAGCGCTGCAAGTTCCTTGCCATTGCAGTACGGTTTAGGTACACCTATGGAAAAGTGCTTATAGTTATAGGTATAATGTGGTTCCTGAAGCTGAGATTCCCATCCATGGTTACACCAATTTTTTTGCCTTGTTGTGTAGTCTTTATTGCCCTAGATTTCAGGTAGGCAACCTTATTTCTTTGTTCCCAAACAGAGTTATCTCTGTCTTGTCGTTGGCTTTAAATGAATGAAATACTGTTGCATCCAGGCCTTTATGTTTTCAAAACATAGACACAATGAGTTTAAAGGGCTGAAATCATTTGGTGAAATTTCTGAGAGATGTCTGCATAGGTATGATAAGCCACTATTGGAGCATTTGACCAAGAACTTACACAAGTTAAGCAAAAGGGGCCTAGGAATTGATCCTGTTTTCTTTTCATAGGTGTTGAAAAAGATTAAATAACGCCTGCCTTCTAGGTACGCCCTGAACCATCTGAGGATCACTCCTGAGAGCCCAACCCAATTTTCTAATCTGTCCAGCAGTATTTTCTGATCGACAGTGTTAAAGGTGGATCTGAGATCCAGCAGTACCGAGTTATTTTACCTGAATATTTACATGAATGTCATTTAATAACTTTATGAGAGCTGCTTCAGTACCATCAAGCCTAGATGAAAGTTGTTGAAGTAGCCATTTAAATTCAAGTAATTACAGATTTGATTGAAAACTACATTTTCAGTGACCTTGCCTATGAATGGAAGACTTGAAATAGGCCTATAATTGTCAGGTGTGGAGGCATCCATGTTTGTCTTTTTTCGGGAAGGTTTTGAAAAGAGTGGTCTTTAGACGTGCCGGGAACACGCCTGAGAGAAGAGAGCCATTCACAATTAGCAGAATTTTGAATGCTGAACAGCTGAAAACACTTAAAAATCTTGTGGATGGGCTGCTGAAACAGCAAATAGATGTTTTAAGATGCAGCACTGTTTCTTCAAGAGATAGATTGCTGGGTTGCTTGGTTTCTAAATATTGACAGGTAATGTGTGATTGCTGTGTTTTATCAGATTGACTGTATTAAGTAAACTCATCTTGTGAAGAGTGAGTTGGCCACTTTAAGAACGCTCTTAGGAAAATCTTTCTGTCTTTGAGTTTATGTCGTACTGTAATAAGGGGTTCATCAGTATATTGGTTTCACTGCGCACTAGAACCATATATAGATTCTCATGACTGAGATTATTAGAAACACTCAATGTGCATTCCAGTTTGGACTCAACTGGACCGTAAAGACAACCTTGAAAGCCAGAGTGTAATTTGAATGCCATGTGGGTAATTTGTTTAACTCCAAAAGTGCCTTAGTAATTTCCATACATTTTCAGGACTATTACAAATTTGGCATTTTTTTCTTGTATGGAAAGAGCACAGCCCAAAGTGAAAGTGAAAGAAAAAATCCTATAAATTGACTTTTTCAAATAGTTTATGTAAGTAAATTGTTGCAAGTTATTAATTTGCATAGTTCCCTCCCTCAATTTTGCACCCCAACAGTGACATGCTGTGAAATGCATATTCATGAATCAGTCGATCTAAATCTAAAACTCCAATACAAACATGTAAAATCTGACCCAGTTTGGTTTAGGCAGACAGAAGACTAGCTTTTCTTTCATATTTGAGAGTTTTATAAATGTAAAAATTCCTTTAATTTTACTGGACAACTTGTTCTCTCTTCACAGTTGTGACTCACAACATGTCCCCACAACATGATTCGGTAATTCACAATAAGCATACAGAGTAACCCACAAAATGGGAGGCTGGGATGGGAGGCTTTTTCCACTCTTTCAGTCCAGTCCAGCTTTGACTTTGTTGCTTCTATTTAACACATAGAACACAAGTTATCATATGGCAAGACAGCTTATATGAAACGTCCCCCATTTTGTGTTGATGCTCAAGGTGTCAGACGCTATACAGCTCAGTTTGGTGTTCCTGTGTTATGAAGAACCAAAGTTATTGTAATTTAAAAACATAATAATATAACAACTATTAGTTTTTTTTTAATGGTGTCTCACACAAGTAAGATTTTATTTTATTAGGTCTATTTTATTAGAAACAAACAGAAAAACAAACACGCAATCTTTCAGGATAGTCTCCGCCCACAAGTGGGTGGGGAAAACCCATGGAGGGAGGGGGTCCAGAGAGTGGCCGAGCGGTCAAAGAGCAGCAAACAATGAGCGTATTAGAGATTTTTATTTGTTAAAATCAGATTTTACTACAACCCCAAATCAGAAAAAGTTGGGACAGGGTGGAAAATGTGAATAAAAAAATAAAGCAGTAATTCACAA
>JBBJLS010000109.1:39921737-39947846 GCA_037577275.1 Bryconaethiops microstoma
AAAACATGAATTATCTTGTGTTCATACTGTCTGCAATGAAATAAAAGTTAAGGAACATTTGTGAATTACTGCTTTATGTTTTTATTCACATTTTCCACCCTGTCCCAACTTATTCTGATTTGGGGTTGTAATACACTCTGAGGCGCCATGGGTTAACTTTCAGATTTCAGCTCAATCTTCTGTGAAGCTCCATTACAATTCACTGATGGATTGTTCTCAACTGTCAGGCACTTCCATCTACTCTCGGGCAGCTAAAACCTAACACATAAAGCAGAACAGCCAATAAATAGAAAATGTGCTCTATCATTTACAGGACAGAGAGGACCTTCCCACAAAAATAACAGTAGACACCACAGACTTTATTCAACACAACACCTGTAACAGTGAAAGTAAGATGATCTGACAAATCTTCAGTATTGAATCAGTTCATAATGCCTGACCAGATTACAATCTGCCACTACTACCATCTGTTACACTGTAGTTTTTTAAATGAGGTTTTCTACGTGTGCCTCATATTAATCCTGTAGCTCTAGTGTCAGTTTACCCCTTTCTTTCTTGATTTCCCTCTGAGATACAGCTCGTTCCTATGGGACTCTGTGGGTCCCGCTGTGTTTTTCTTACTCTCCTGTTTAGTGGTCTCTCTCCATAGGGAATAAACCTTTCACTTACTTCTCCCACCCTTCACAAGCCCTGCAGGGGAGCGATATTAAAATTAGGTGTTATTTGCGGCAGCTGCTTAAAACCATTGGGATCTTTACGATGCTAAAATCAAAGCTAATTCAGGAGAAGTGTAGAGGATGTAAGAATAGTTGGTTCGGAATTCATCATTCTTGCAATGAAAACTGCCTCGGTGGCCTTCAACAAGGCACTTGACTCCAAGTTGCACAGGAGGTGCAGCTGCAATAAGGCTCCCCATTGCCTTGTAAGTACTGCTCAATCAAGGTCACCTCAAAAAGAGGAAAAACGTGGTCTTGATGGTTATTCCCTCCTAATCAAGGTTGGCAGGGAAAGAAATTTCACATTTTACATTTCTACGTCTGACCTTACAACTATATAGATTTTCAATAGTCTCATACACACACACACACACACACACGCACACACACACACACATGTGTTGCACATTTTGTATAATCCCTATTAACAACCATTTCCCTCTAAGTGTAGTTGATAAGGTAACACATTTTGTGTTGCTTCTTTAGGTCTGTGCACTAGAACTGTGATGAGAAAAGGCAAGATGTGGAAGCTAATGGCTCTCATTAATCACAAACAGTCATAGCTCAAATTGCACCACAAATTCCACCTCATGGTTACCATCAGCCAGATTGGAACATTATTGGTATGTACTCTTATTTTGCAAAGTTTTATATGTTTCTTGTAATGGTCTGAATTTTTCCTTGATGTATATTACATTTGTGTGGCTCCTGTACCAAAAAAAGTCACACATGGCTCCACATGGCTATTTCCCACCTTGCTTTATCCATTAGAATTAAACAGGCTGTTTCATTAGTTTAATTTGAAAACTTTTATGTTGTCACCATTTTTATTTTTGATTTTTTTTATTATTAAAAAAATCAGCTGCTATGTACATTATGTCAAAGTTTTTGGCAAACGGGGCCAAAATAAATGGTCAAAATAATTTGACTAAAATCCTGTTACTCTTTTCTGTTTTTTGAGTTTTTTGTCTTTGGGACTTTAATTACGGAATCCTGAGCATGGCGGTTTTATTTGTTTAGATTATGTGTTTCTAAACTCAACCTGTTTGTTACAGGTTGACTTTGTACTTAAGGTCGTTTGTGGTGGACCTTAGTGTTGGTCCACCATCATCTAGGCTTTTGTTGAGTGTTTCCCCAATCTCCTTTGTTGGTGTTTGAGTTTTGTTTCTGGCCCTCATGCCATTTGCTTTATGTTTGAATAAAAGAATATTTAAGAATGGAAGTCTGAGTTTGTAGCTGCCTTGAGTGCCTGGGAGATCAGAGGGACAGACGTAACAGATGGACTGACCCACCAAGGTGGAGTTTGACCTACCAAGGTTTGCCGTGAGTGAGGCAGGCTGGACCCAGCCAAGGGGTGGGTGGAGGAAGTTCGGAGGATGAGGAGGACCCAGCAGCGGGTTGATTGATGAGTCCCCAATTTTGGCTCCGGAGCATGTTGTGTCCGTGACTACCTCCGCCGCTCCTCCTCATGCCCAACTCGCCCCATGAGGCGAGCCCCAGGCAGGTCCAGCAAGCCTCATTTGTGGCTCTCGGGTCCTAGGACCCTTAGCCAGCTGGCACTTGAGGCATTGCCCTTGCCTCTTATGTGGTCAAACATAGTAGCAAACAGGCTGCAACTGCAGCAGCACATGGCTGAACACCAGTGGCAGATGGACAATCTGGCAGGGAGATTGAGGACCTGCTCCGCACCCTCAGGCAGCAATTCGGCCAGCTGCTGGTGCCAGCAACTGAGGGCCCCAGAACCTTGCGCATGTTGGCGCTTCAGGCACTGCCCCAGGTGCATGCAGCCCAGAGCCAAGCAGCCTTGCACCAGAGCCAAGCAGCCACACTGAAGAACCACGAAGCCGCGCTGCAGAGCCACGTCACCATGGAGCCCATAGCAGAGCAGAGGCTACGACCCGTGCCAGCGCCGAGGCTCCAGCATCCCGTGCCAGCGCTGAGACTCCAGTGTCCCATGCTAGCGTGGAGTCTCCAGCCACCGGTACCAGCACCGAGGCTCCAGCCACTGGCACCTGCACCAAGGCTCCAGCCACCGGTACCAATGCAGAGGCTCTGGGCCTAAGTTAATGCCCTAGAGGGGGTAGGTAGCCTAGAGGGGGTAGGTGCCCTAGAGGGGTTAACCATAACTGAGGCCCCAGAGGGGGTTACTGTAGAGGCCCTAGAGGGGGTTAGTGGGGTTTCAGAGGCCATAGAGGGGTTAGTGGGGTTTCGGAGGCCCTAGAGGGGGTTAGTGGTGTTTCGGAAGCCCTAGAGGGGGTAAGTGGTGTTTCTAAAGCCCTAGAGGGGGTTAGTAGTGCTTCTTAGGCCCTAGAGGGGGTTAGTAGTGCTCGTGAGGCCAGAGAGGAGGTTAGGAAAAAAACCCAGCTCCAGCTGTACCTCTGCAAAAAACACTCTGGGATTTCACCCTACGGGGAGGGGGGTGGGAATCCCTTGAATTTTTTAGTGGGGGGCAGGTACTGGGGTCTTGGAGCTCCCTGGAGGGGACTTGGTCCTGCAGGCTACGGAGTAACACGTCAGTAGGTGTGCGATCCCGGAGGGGGCTTGCTCCCAAGGGATAGTGAGGGGTTCCATGGAGGGGGCCCCGATGGTGCGCCCTAGGAGGGGGGGTATTGTTATGTCCCGTTAGCAGCCGCTACAGGCCATCCTTTTCTGTTTTTTTAGTTTTTTGTCTTTGGGACTTTAATTATGGAATCCTGAGCACACAGGTCTTGTTTGTTTAGTTGACTGGCATTCTCAGAGAAAATGAGCTCTGAATTTCTATTGGTTTGTTACAGGTTGAGTTTGTATTTAAGTTCATTTGTGGTGGACCTTAGTGTCGGTCCACTGTCATCCAGGCTTTTGTTGAGTGTTTCCCCAGTCTCCTTTATTGATGGTTGAGTTTTGTTTCTGGCCCTCATGCCATTTTCTTTATGTTTGAATAAAAGAATATTTAAGAATGGAAGTCTGCGTTTGTACATGTCTTGAGTGCCTGGGAGAGGGAGAGACGTGACAGTTAAATTACCTTACATTAAAATTGATTGTAAAAGGTAATTTAATGATTTTTTTTCTTTCTCCTTTAGTGACATCCCAAAAGCAATGAATTCAAAATATTTCATTTTCCAGCTAAGTTTCTGTATACGGTTTGTATAAACTTGTGAGTTAATGGTGTTTTTGATACCATTGATTGTAGTGTACATACTACAGATGTATTTAAAACAGTGATTTTTTAAATCATATGAGCCCTTTAAGAAACACATGCATACTAAATCATCTATATGTTAGTAGCCTTAAGGTAAAAAAGAAAAAAGATCAATAGTTCACATTGCTTTTGCAATATGCCATGAGATCATATGATATCTTTTAAAGTTTATTGATTCAGACCATGTTTAATGAAGCTTTTTCTGCAGATAACAGCTGTGAGGAAGAAATGGGTGTTTGTGATTTATTATGGTGATACAATGACCAGCTAATTATCTCTAAAATATGAGAATGTGTTCCAGCCAAAGAAGCACAATTACAATTAATGGCGTCCACTGATAGTTACTCATTTTTTGTTAGAACAGAATGAGGGCAAATGCATTGTGCTTTGTCTTTCTTACTCCCCTAATTCATTGCTCAATGTCTGGTTAATTTTAGAGTCAACAACCATTTCAAACCAACTGTTAATAAAAGGGCGAAATATTAACAGGGGGTCAATTCACTTTAAAATACCATACACCAACTATTCTTTTTATTTGCTGGTCATTAACACACAATATACATTTTTTTATGATATCAGTCCTTCAGTCCACCAATACAGCATCAGCAAATCAATCAATTATTTTAAATTTTAGGAATGGAATAAATTTTTTGCTAAGGTATTTTCCACTTTGTTCTGTAAACACAGTCTGTGAATCAACAGGTGAATCTAGTCAATATATTTCGGAATATATTTATGTTTCGGAAACACTTTCTTTGGATGGTTCACTGTAGCTGTTTTACAGAAGAACTAAATATCTAATAAGCTGAACCTTAAGTTTCATATAAATGGTTCTAACCCTAGCCTTTAACCGCCATCCAAAATTTGAATCTAATCCTAAACTTAAACCTCACCTTAATGCTGTCGATGTTCAAAAATGTTACTTGATAGTTTGCAATGAATGCATCTGCAGATAATCTACAGGGATCAGAATAATGCGTAACCAATATTTCTGTCTCTTTAACATTCTACTGATTTTAGACTTTTATTTACATTTAGTTATTTGTATTTACTGTTTTAAGTAATTAGTAAAGGTGTTTTCAGGTACAGTTGCATTTTTAAAAATTAAAAAAATAGTACTTGGTTAAACTTCATACTTGAAAATAAATTGATCAGTCAGTGGAATAATAATATTATTAATTGAAAATACTTAAAATAGTACTAGAATGATAGTAGTAACACAAAAATAGTAAAGTAGCAAGAAGTAGGATTTCAAAGTCCTGATATCAGGACTAGTAATGTTAGATATAGTGTGTGGAAATAACTGGAATCAGTCATTATTTTACAAAAAAATAAACACAGTGGTGCTGATCTTAACTCACCATGACACCTAAGGGGTAGTGTAATCTACCCAATGGAAAGTGAAACACTGACAGAAGACTCTCCTGCATCATAGTTTTGCCCCTTGAAAGTCGTTTCCTGGGGGACCATGCCTTAGGGAGAAACCTGTCTGACACCTGATTCCCCACAGAGCTGCTTCTTGTATCAGAGGCACATCGAAAATGCCAGGATGGTCCTTCATTCTCAAGGCACAATCTCGTTTCCCCTTAAGATGACTGTTACCTAATTATGCAGGTGCCATGATGCATGACTAACGCTACACCTCTTTCATCCACCCCTGTTGTAAACCCATCCCCCCAAAAAACTTTAATTGGTCTTCATTATAGAAGCATTTCCATGAAAACTGCGAAGACTTAGCCACCTGCTGGTCCCTCGCCTTTTTTGTGTGTGCACTCTTTGAAAAGAGACAAATTACAAAGGTAGAAATTCCTAATGATTTTGTAATAAATTCATTCTTCCCTTCTTCTCGGGCATGCTTCTATTTCCTCTTCCATCATTAGAGTTGTGTACCGTGCGGGGGATACAGGGGAGTTCCTGCTTGTTTAGTGGATTTAATTATATACATAAGGCTGTGAGGCAGCCTCCCCCACAGTGCCTGCTTCATCGCTATGTGCCAAGGTTACTGAGGAAAGCCTTTTGGTTTGAGGGCCAAAAGTCCTGGTCAGCTCATCTTCCTGTGTTTAAGTAGAATTTGATTAGGAGTCTAATTAGGCCTGATGGAGGGGGAGATCACTACTTCACTACGAAAGCTTTGTCTTATTTCATGCACCGCTTCGTCATTACATCTGCTGTTCCCTTAAAAAATGTAGAACCGAAAGAAAATGTAAGTAACATTCCTAGGTAACACTTCACAATAAGACTTCGCTAATAAAGGGTTCACACATAATTTATAATCAGGCTGTTAATTAGGTTGTAGACTAATAAATGATTAATAAATCATTAATAAGCAGTTATAAACATGTTACAGCAGTTGTCAGACATTGATAAAGGCTCATTTTTTGGCAAGATCTCAGATCTTGCTAGTTGCTGAGCTTATCTTGTCTCTTTCTCAGGCAAAATGTTAAACAGTCAGCTTCATCAAGTCTTTGTTAACATGCTACTACCATTAAAATACCAGATCCTGCCAAATAGTGAGCCTGCATCAATATATGACAGCTGTTATAACTTGATAATAACTGCATTTTAAAGATTTATAATTAGGTCTACAACCCAATTAATAGCCTGATTATAAATAATTTATAAACCTTTTATAAGGGATGTCTTATTGTAACGTGGTACCCATTCTTATAATACATTGACTACACAGCGTGCTATTACTCTGATCTCCATACCCAACAGTGGAAATGTGGTGTGACACCATTAAACCCACATTTGAAATGTACTCACTTTTCCCCAAAACGGCATGTTTAATTCCAGTCCAGGGGTGCAATACATTCAGGCCATACTGTTGCCTGAAAGTCTTCAGTGTAGGACACTTTTTTTACTGAATATTATACATAGAAAGCCTAGAATCTGAAACAAGTGCCAGTTTTGATATTTTCTGTGACTGCAGATATGTGTCACTGTCCAGTTACCATTCAGTCCTGTCTGGGGTCAGTCACACTGCACTGATGGAGTTGGAGAAAATCTAGTTAGAGCAGAAGACTTTCATTAATAGCACAGTGTGCTGTGAGCAGGTGTTAGTGGAAAATCTCTCCCAGTCCAATTTAAGAAGCCTTAGGCCAGCCTTTCACTCATTCCCACATCCATCATGGCTGCATATCAGGGGAGATCAACTCTGAACACACACCTCACAGCATTGATTTGAAACTTTCTATAAGAGATGAATTTGATTTACTTTCCATCAGATTTTTCTGATTCTTCCTCCTTTTTTTGTCAATTACCTTTTATCTATATGTGTATATTTGAAGATTTATTTTCTTTTGATGTGTCTTCTTTTGATCTTACTGTAAACTGCCAAAAAATAATATATTAATTTCACATGACAGGTGATTTTGACTTAATTTATCTTTATTTCAGGTTAGTAACTCATAATTGCAAGCAATCTCATTATTCTCACTATCTTAAGTCATTGCCCATAATTGTAGGCTATTATCTCACTATATTGGTTTTCAAATGATTAGCTCATAATTTACAGATATTAAGTCATTATGACAATTTTTGTAGTATTTCTTATTCCATGTTAGTTGGTCCTAGTTGAGTTAATATGTTTTTATTTGAATTCAGATTGTCATTATGATTTATGAAGAAGATACGCAACCTTCTTTGTTTTTTAATAACCTCAAATAAAGTGTAATATACAGGAACTCCCAAGGAGAGAGTGGTGTTTCTCATCAATATTTCAGTGAAATGTGTGAAAAGCATGTACTGAAAGAAATATTCATGTGTGTAGCTCAAGGTTGTATAAGATGCCTGTGTATACTTTTTTCTGCTTTACCCTCCACAGTGCAGTATTACCCCCATGGTGTTCTAAGTGTTCTGTATGGTATAGAGAATGACCAAAGTGCATTTACAGTGAGACCCTGCTAGTAACACTTTAAAGCACATAAAGACCTGCTAGTGCCTGGATTTACTAACTTTATAACATTTTTATATTAAAAAAAGAAAGTTTTTTTGACATAGCTGCTGATGCATAGACGAGCCTATGTAGATTTTGGACTTATTCCATAATTTTCTGTTTGTGTCTTTGCTTAATTTCTTAATGTCAGTTTACTCTCTATGGCAAGAACTAACAACACAGACGAGCTAAGATACTATCCAGGGGTCAACAGTCCAATAGTTTTTGAGCCCTTTAAACTAGAGAATACATGTTAAAAAGCAGTGACATGCTTTAAATTTTTTCATTCATATTTTGTACTTGTAAGAACACGAATACTACATAATGCGCAGCAATTGTTTTTTTTATAGCAAATTCTCATCAAATAAACCCCTGAAGATCTGACTATTGCTAAACACAGTAAATTAAGCATTCTAGATGTTGTGTGTGTGTGTGTGTGTGTGTGTGTGTGTGTGTGAGTGTGTGTATCAGATAATTATCAGTTCTGAGAACAGTAATAAATTATTAAGTACTAAATAAAAAAATAACAAAAAAGCCTTTAATTTGCTTTAATTGAACATGAAAATTAAAGCCAGTTAAAGTCCTGCCACAGCAGCGCAGTGGGGCTCCTTTCAGGACTTTGACTAGGACGGGTTTCAGAGGCAGTTTGCTCTTGAGCTTCAGATAGTTGTCTTGTTTATGCTTGAGTTTCAGATCATGGGCTGATGACTGGATATTATTTTGCTGGATTTTATAATAGTGAGCAGAATTCATGGTTCTCCCAGGTCCTGAAGCAGCAAAGCATCCCTACACATCACACGTCCCCCACCATATTTGACTGTTGGGATGTTCTCATTGTGGAATGCCGTGTTAGCTTTATCTCAGGTGTCTTAAACCGCATGTCACCACCATCTTAACACATAGCTGGATGTGGTTTAATTGGGTTTTAGAAGTGAAGTGACTATTTTGTCATATATGAACACATCACGGCACGCAGTGTAAACAGCACAAAATTCTTTCTCTGTTTTTAACCCATTCACCAAGTGAAGCCATGGGCAGCCAGGAACAAAGTGTCTGGGGAGCAGTGTGTGGGGACGGTACCTTGTTCAAAGGTACCTCAATGGTGCCACTAGCAGTCCTGAGATTGAAACCCACAACCTTCTGCTCTCAGAGGCAAAGCCCTAACCACTAGCCCTCCAGCTGCCAATACATCCCCATTTTGGGGACGTATGTACAGAAAACAATGTGTGGCTAGCTGGCTATTCACTTCTAGTGTTTATCAATGTTATCTTTTTAGATTCAGTACTAAAGTAAAATATTAATAAAATGTACATACCCAATATGTCTTGGATGAATTTACTAAATAGGTGATAGAGAGAGAGAGAGAGAGAGAGAGAGAGAGAGAGAGAGAGAGAGAGAGAGAGAGAGAGAGCGAAAGAGAGAAGAATCTCTTCACATCCTCCAGGGTCCGAGACGGCCAATATTTTTTCCTTCAGGAAATAAAAGGATCATTTAAAAACTTTTATCTTATATTTCTCAGCGAGAGGTTATAGCTCACTCTACAGGTTTTTGGTTGAGTTTAAGCCAAGGGACTGGAAGGGCCTGTGCAAAGCTTGATTCTATGGTCACTGAACCATTTTATATGTCTTTGGTTTTGGATCATTGTCCTATTGAAAGATTCACATCTCTTTCTGGCCTAGCCGAACAGATTTTCATTTAAAATCTCCTATTCCTTTATAAAGTCTGTGGTATTATGCATAGTAAAGTTCCCAAGGTCTTTGGAGAAGTAATCAAAGTTTTAGAAAAGTAGATGAATGCCAGTGGCAAGTGAGTGGAGTTTTTGAAACTTGCTAACCCTAAATTGTGTTTGATGTTTGAAGGTGTTACGCTAATGCTGGTCTGCTAGTGTGTTGACCGTACAGGGCATCTCAGTGGTTGGGTGGTATATTTTTGTCATTGATGTTAGGTGTCATATTGGAGAACACTGTTGGTTGTAGCTTTTTGAAACTAGTGGAAAAATTCTGTCAAAAGTACAGATTTTACACTTTTAATTGGCAGCATATTTGTGTTTGTAAATAAAAAAAGCAGACATTTTATGATTTGGTTATTATTGCATTCTTGTTTTGTGAAAGGAAAAAAATTTAATTAGCATAGATTATGTATCAATAATGAATGCTTTATAACAATAAAGAAAAAGATTTGCTAGCTTTTTATGTGCTTAGTACTACAGTTTAAAATATTTTATTTATATATTTTTTATGCATTTCCATTTTTCATTAGCAAAATTTCATGTAAAGCTATTTACATAAAGGTTAAGAATATTTTTTTTAAGTTACTATTTTGGTTACATAATAATTATGAAGCATTGATTAAATACATTCATTAATGTGTCATGAGTAATGAATGGAAAACATAATCAATGATGAGTAATGTATACTTCATAATTTCATTGCTGGCATACCAAAACCTCATGTCTCCGTAATGCAGTGTTACTGTACTGTTCAGGATTTGGTCATGAATATGTACATATAGGTCCTATAAAGAGTTACCAAAACATCCTTTGGGGACTCCTAAGTGGCACAATCATCTAACCATTGGCATCTTTCGGATGTTATTTGTCGTAACAGAATTAGCCATTAGCATTCTCCTCCAAGCATATCAAGCTGCCGGTTGATGTTGCATCACTGGCAACAGCACTGACAGGCTTCAAATGACTCAGAGAAAGCTCCGGCTGGCCTTTGCCCTCCCCGTTTGGTCATATTCTGAAAAAAAGAAAACATGTCTTATGTTTTGACTACTAAAACAGGCTCAAATCTGTTGCTACTGAATATGAACGGAATGTGAATTGAATGTAACCTTCCACTGGAGGACAAAGTCATTTATTATTAATATATTGAAGTCCTCCTTGCCAAATATTATCTCTGTTGCCTTGTGCTTACAGTCAAACAACCTAATAACAATTTCCCATGTATAAACATCATTTTTTGGCTCATATTTTAGGCTTCCATTTATTTCTTTTTTTTCTACTTATTTCACAATTCCAATCACTATGAGCCAATTTCATTAGCAAAGGCTCTGAAAGCATTTTCTTTCTTTTGCTTTATTTTTTTTCTTTTCTTTTTTGAAGAAAGCATCTTGGAGCTGCTTTATTTTTACATCAAATAACTCAGACAGCATGCCCTCAGGAACACACACATTGTCTTAAAGCAACTTAGAGAGACTTCATCTAGTTCCAAGAATATTTTGAAGAAAGCCCAGCAGTCTAGTCTTTGCCAACATTAGAATTTTTTTTTTTTTTCCAATTTATGGTGGCCCATGTGTGTGACTCTCTCCATGTGGTCACAGGTATGAGTCCGTGCTCTGTTTTTTTTTTTTTAATTCTGAGACTGCATGGGGCATTATGGAAATTTGAACAGTCCAAGAGTATTTAAATAAAGAGAACCTGCATGTCTGAGATTGTTATTAATAAAATAATGTCTTCTAATGACAGTCAATGGCACAAAGTCAAATGCAGCAATGCTTAATTTAATTATTATTTGGAGGACAAATTTTGCACTTGTCATTTGAATGAGCTGCAGAGTAGTAGTTCAAATAAACCCACGCTGAGGGCTAATCTGAGAATCGTTTTCATTTTGAGCACTGGGGGTCAAAGCACAGGCAACCTGGTCAATTACAGGCAATTTCATAGTTACCAGCCAGACAACAGTAAAAAAATAATGAGAAAAAAATCAAAACACAAATGAGACACAAGGAAAGCAAGCCTTAGTGTTGCATTTAGCAACTGCAAGTATTTACAAATAACTGAGAGAAAAGGAGAAGTATTTGTTGAGTATTTAATTGAGAAATGCATGAAGAACAGGTAATGGACCGTGCCAGGGTAGAGCCAAAGCAGGAAATTGTCAGTCAGCATCTGTATGAACTCCTTAATTGTAAACTACATTAAAGGTAAAATGCATTACAGTTTTTCTCCATCGTGCCTCATTTTATGGAACACAGTCCTTGGGCATTAATTGACACTTTTCCAGTGTTCTACTATGCTTATACTCACTATGCTTATGTTTTGTCCATGTGTTACTCTTTTCTTCCTCCTACTTAGCCATTGTCACTCTTTAAATAAAGGAATGATCTTCACATCATTAAACTCATTATTAAAATCTGCCTTTCTTGTGCCCTAGCAAGTAAAATGTAAAATATACACACATTATAAATCTAGCAATTTCACATTGGTGATACAAAGTAGTAGCTGATGGTAAAATAATAGGTAGTAAAGAGTCATTAATGGTAAAATATTAAGACACAGCGAGGCAGCTGAAAATGTATAGTACTATTTAGATTTCATGTCACTTCTTTATATGATTATAAACACTTATTGGTTCATTGTTATTGTAAAAATAGTTTATGTTAAAGAGTAACTACATATGTCAACATTAATACATTAAGTTATGACAAAATAATGGCAAACTAAACTTTGTAATTTAAACCTTTCTATCCACTAACGGACATTAGGCCTGGTGACTTTAGACTAATTAAAAGTGTACCATTAATTTGGCAGTACCTTTCTGTGGAGGTTAAAGAAGTTGTGTGTGAGTTACTGAACACTTGTATTAACAGCTTAAAGTAGCTGCTCTAAATTAAAGAGAGTTCTGCACAATAGGCAAATTTGGCATTGGTTCATCACTGCAGGTATACACACAGTGGCATCAAAAAGTATTTGCCTCCCTCCTAAATTATTGATTGATTGATTTACACATTTATCACACTTAATTGTTTTCTATCTTCAAAGAAAATTATATAAGATACTGACAGCCAAAGTAGCCACAATTTTTTTAATTAACATTTTATTTATAAAAGGAAAACATTTTTAAACATTAACTGGCGCTGCATAAAAAAGTAATTCAGTTAGAAGGTCTGAACACATAGCAGCATGTTATGCCACAATAAAAATAAATTTATTGAAATATGTTCACCTGGAAAGGGTTATAATGTCATTTCTAGGTCTCTTGGACTTACACAGTGACACGCTACAGTGAGAACCATTACAAACTTGGAACCATGGTGAATCTTCCCATGAATGGCTGACCTCCAAGAGTGCAACAATGACTCATCAGGTCACAAAAAAACCCAGACAAAGTCTCCCTCAGTACATGATTTCACATTGTAAAGAGACTGGACAGAAATTATATCTAAAATCTAACTATTACTAACCAAGAAGAACATAAAGGGGCACTTCACATTTGACAAAAACCTTGATGACAGTTCTGCATCTTGCTGTGAACACAATGACATCTGCATTAAGCAAGACTGTCAACTTATAACGGCACTTGTTGCAGTCATTAGATCAGATTTCTTAAAGGACCAGCCTTACTTACCTCAACCCCTGCTACGCACACCCTCACTAGCCGTAATAACCATTATCAGACATTTAAGAAGTTAATAGTCTTTTTTTTTATTATAATGTATTTTTTGTTGTGAAATGTATTTTAAATAAATAGCAAAAAGAAATATTTTTGAAAAGCAGATTTCCAAAAGATACATTATTGGGCCTACCTCACTCTAGACCTCGCACAAGGCAGGTGCAAGTGGCTCCATTCTCAAGACCAAAGACAGCTTTCACGTCTCACAAAGGCCTCAGTTTAAGGTAATGCCTTTTGAAATGTCAAATGCACCTGTGACATTTCAAAGTTTGATGAATACTGTATTGGCATGACTCACACAGAACTGATTCATGGTGTATTTAGATGACATTGTGGTTGTCTCACTGACAATCAACCAGCACCTGAGAGACCTTGCTAGTGTGGAGGGTGATTTATGTGTGTTAGTCTTTCCTTGAAACTGACTTGGGGTATTTGGAGACTCCAGAAGGCACTGACCCTATCAAGAATAAGGTAGCTGGAATCAAACAGGTGGTAAAAATACACACCAGTTCTCTGGATTGACAAGCTACTTCTGTAGGTTCATTACAGGGTATACCTCATGAGAGAGAATGGCCTATTTGTGTGGTCTGCTGATTGCTTTTGATAACTTAAAACAGTGCTTGCCAGTGTGCCAGTCCTTGGTTTTTTAAGTCTTTTTAAGGTATACAGATGCTTGCAATGTAGAACTTAGCACTGCATTGATCGGGCTGTTGCTTCTGGAAGTCATATCCTGCACAAAGGAGAATTGCCTAGGGGTGATATGGGATTTGGAACATTTGTGACCATACACTGAGGGCTCCAGTGTCACATTGCTGAAAGTCACAGCAGCTTGAAATGGTCCATGACAAAGCATTCCCCCTCAAACTAGCTTTATAGTTACAACTACAGGACTTTGACTTTGTGGTTGTCCAAAGACTTAAATAGTACTGGATGTTCATGAAACTCTGCTAGTGATCCCTAGATCCTGCCCTGTTTAACCTGCTGTTGAAGCTGACCTGGAGGTTATCTAAAACCTTTAGTTGCTATTCGGCAGCTGGTGGCCTGGTGGATTGGGAGTTGCCCCTGCGGTTGGAAGGCCATGGGTTTGAATTCCATGACTGTTAGTGGCACCACTGAGGAACTCTTGAGTAAGGTATCTTTCCCACACACTGCTCCCTGAACACTGCATTACTGGATGCCCACTGTTTCTCTCGGGTGAATGAGTTAAATGCAAAGAAAGAATTTCACTTTGTTCACACTCTGTGCTGTGCTGTGGTGTGTTCACACATAACAATAAGGACCACTTTACTTTACTTTATCTGTGTGAGTTTGCCAGCATTGATTTCCTTGGTGACCTCCCCAGATGTTAATGTGGATTGACTACATTTTAGTATTTCACTAAATGGGAGGATTTCTGTCTAGTTTGGGAGGCCAAGACATTGGAATGGCTTGAGATATGTAAAAAAATGTTCCACATATTTGTGAACAAATTCTGCAGTGTGACAGGGTTCATAATCCTGTGGAAAGAAACCACTGCCATAAGAGAATACAGCTGCATGCAGGGGTGTACTTGCTCAGCAACAATGTTTAGGTTCAGCTGTTGTTCGTCCTTGGGACAATTTTTATTACCAAACACTACAGGAACACCCCACAAGACTCCCCATCTAGCCATGACAATCTGACACTTGTCAAAATCTCTCATGTCCTAATGCTTGCCTATTTTTCCAACTTCAAGCACATCACATAGACTCTAATGTAAGTTTGAATAAATTCAACTTTTCTTATATACCTGCATCTGAAGTACAAAAGGCACAATTAAGCCTAAACTGTAAAAAGTCTGCTGGTTCAGACCAGATTGAGCCATATTTCTTTACAATTGCTGCAAAATTGATAGCTGGACCTGTCTCTTCCACTTTTTAATCTTAGTTTAAGAAGTGGCTACATTCCCAAGTCATGGAAATCTGCACTTGTCCTCCCATAATTAAAAAGTGGTGACCCTTCGGCCCTGGACAATTATCGTCCTATATCCAGATTATCTGTCATGGCTAAACTGTTTGAGTCCCTTATAAATGAGCAACTAAAACATTTTTTAGCAAACAGCAGTGTTTTAAGTCCCATGCAGTCTGGTTTCAGACAAGGGCACAGTACAATTACGGCTGTAACCTCTGTTACAACTGATATTATCACTGCATTAGATAATAAAAAGTCTTGTGCTACATTGTTCATTGATTTATCTAAAGCATTTGACATCGTTGACCATCATCTTCTTCCGCAATGATTGAAAAGATTTCAGACATACTGTATTAAATTGGTTTTCTAATTATCTGAGTGGTAGAACTCATATAATTATGAATTAGACAACTATAGACAACTTTATCTCTCCCTTATTAGAAGTAAAAATGGGTGTCCCCCAGGGATCAGTTTTGGGCCCCGTTTAGGTATGGATCTAAGTCCAACAAAGGTTCATCTTTATGCTGACGACACAATACTGCATCATCTTTGCAAGAGGTAGTGAGCTACCTGCAGTCTGCTTTTAATCAGGTACAAAAATCCCTTGTAGGATTAAAGTTGGTTCTAAATGCTAAAAAAACTAAATCCATTGTTTTCCCACGCTCCCATTTTCCTTCTGAATACACAATTTTAACTGAAATTGGTGCTCCAATAGAAAGGGTAACCTCCTACAAATATCTAGGTATTTGGCTGGATGATAAATAATCCGTTGGGGTTCATATCGAGAGCCTTCTAAAAAAACTCAGACCCAAATTAGGTTTTTACTTTAGACTAAGGAAGGGCTTTCCATACTTAGCAAGAAATGTTTGGTAGAGAGCACATTTTTGTCAGTATTAGACTATGGTGACATAATTTACACACACTCCTCTTACTCTTTACTGAAAAAGTTAGATGCTTTATATTACTCAGCCTTGCATTTCATTACAGGTGCAGCTGTTAGGACTCACCACTGCACCCTGTATGAAATGGTACAATGGTTCTGTCTTTCCCTTAGAAATAAATTCATTTATTGCTCTTTATTGTGAAAGGATTAATGGGTAAATTACCACAATACATTTCAAATCTGCTTACGTACCATACTAGTGTTTATAGTACATCAAATAGAATATTATTAGTAAAGGTCATCAAATAGGATATTATTAGTAAAACGTCTTTCTCCTATTATGGAATGAACACCAAAATATCTTAAATCTAGTCACTTCCGTCTATCAATATTTTTAAAAATCTTTTAAAATCAACCCTTACCGAACAATGCCATTGCTTTTAATTTGGTGCCGTCATGTCTACTTTTCATTATGTGTTTTACTAAATGTCATTGATTTCTAGTCTGTGTTTTAGTCTATGATTTATGTGAGACTTATGTTCTTGAAGTTGTTTGTCCCATTGTTTTTATTGTTTTTATTTGCATTTGGTTGTATGTCTATTGTCTTAGTATATCTGTGAGACTTGTGTTTTGTAGTTATATGTTTCATTGTCTTTAGTGTACTTGGTAGTATGTCCATTGTCTTTAGTGCACTGGTAACTAGCCACCACTCTTGGCCAGGACTCCCTGGAAGAAGAGTTATTGTAACTCAGTGGGACCTTCCTGGTTAAATAAAGGTTAAATAAATAAAAATAAAAAATCAACATCAAGAACTGACTGTTCACTTGTTGATTAATATATCCCACCCCTTGACAGGTGCCACTGTAATGACATAATCAATGTCATTCACTTCATCTGTCAATGGTTTCAATGTTGTGGCTGATCACACATACAATATAACCAACATTTTGACGCGAACATGTTATTTGAGGCAATAAAAAGTCATTTTGCCTTTATCAGCTCTGGTGCGAAAGTCTGTAGCACCAAGTAAATTTGTACCTTCATATTGATAAATGAGACATCACTTGTTTAACTCTGCAAACTCAATGCCCCATATGGTTGGACATCAGCAAATAAACAGGTGGGATCGTTTTATGAAGGATCCTGGAGTCATGAATTATAAAAGGCTGATTTAATTTTGCACTTGCAATTAAATTATCCAGACTCATTTGTGTTGATGAGCGAGAGTGGGTATCAGGTGGGCAGAGGAGGGGGATCACTCCAGTTTGGCAGAGCAGGTGTGAATGCATTGTTATTGGAGGGTGTGTTTTTTTGACATGTCGGTTTGTGGTTTTGCTGTATAAAAGATAAAAGGTCATATTAGCTGAGTTTTATTTGATTAACTATGAGCTGCCCAGCTGATAACAGGATCTTTTGAATTCTTTAAGGACCAGACCCACCTGTTTGTGGAGTTATTCACATATATATATTTGGGTGTACTGTCAGCTATGCCATAGTGTTTTAATGTGTTTATATATATATATATATATATATATATATATATATATATATACGTATATACCATATTTTTTCTCTCTTTCTCTGAGTACTCTTTAATTGGTGGGCACAATCAAGAAGCTCTGTTCTGTCCTACACTCTTCACTCCAAAGAAATGACAGATTTAATCTAATAAAGACTTGACACTCACTAATGATAGTGAATAATCAGTAGTTTTATCACAGCAGAGTAAAATATGTCATGTTTTAGCCTCTGTCACTGTCAAAACCCCAGACTTTTATTTAAACCTCCCCACTTCCTACACCCACAACACACACACACACACAAACAAAACAACATCTAAAGAGCTTTATAGAGTTTTTTCCATTACTGAAAGGTCTACCTTGTTAAATATGTATCTTATAATCTTGCTTTATGCTGGTAGCGTGTGCTTTCTTTAGACGCCCTTACAGATAAAATGATTAATAGTGAGGGGTGACTATTAGGCAGCTGCTGAAAGTAATTGGCATTCAGGCAGCACTGTTATTCCTGTCTGTTCAAATAGACCAAAATGAATCATGTATGATTAGCCGTTTTAGGCTTGCACTTCAGATGCTGAAAAATGCATGTTTGACACATCTATATACCTCTAATGAAAAATTATGGTGTTTCTGAAATTTCAGGATTGGCAGAGATGATTATCAATTTTTAATCAGTTAAATAATTGTAACATTTGACACTGATGATAAAATAACACATCATTGACAAGTAACTGTGCAAACTGAGCTAGGGGTTTGTTATCCTAGAGAGACCTCAGACAATATTTAGTTTAATTGAATTCGCCCTCATTTTATATTCGAATTTCCTCACACCCTTAATGCTTGTGGTTTGACTCAAGCTATTTAAACCTCCAGAAATCAGTTGAAATTAAAATTGCCACCCAAGTTTATGTGTCAGTACTTTATGTTGCCTTGTTGACAACCTGTAATGCCTCCATTCTGCAAGACATATCAAAGTTCTCATGGATATATGTTTTTCTCTCACTCCTGCAGGTAAGTTCACTTATGGCTCTAAAGCAGGGGAAATATTTTTGAAAATAAAATTGCATATTACAGTGCCTTCAATATCATCCAAAATAACCAAAGCAAATGTGTGTAATGTGTTCATACTTTTATATTTTTTTATGTAACTAAAACAGCCCGGAGTCATACAAAATGTGTCCAAAACATTGAGAACACATCATCATATTAATCTTGTGTTTACCCAATTTGTCCCTAATAATTTAGGAAAAGTCATTTAATATGAAGCAAAAATGTCAATTATTTATTGAGAGACATCAGAGTCAAATTTACCTCAAACATAATAGGACGGTTAGTGCGTGATAGGGGATGTTTTTCTTTTCAAAGAAATGCTGATACTGACTCTGCTTGTTAGGCCTCGTACCCCTGATTTTGCCAGGTTGGTTTTGTCCTGCAGGCAAACGACGTCCGTCCGTCAAAATGTATTAGCGTTTATGCATAATCAGCATGATCCTGAACAGCAAAAATCTTCGCTCATGAGCCAGAGTGAAAGAAGGACGCTGAGCTAACTGGCCTACAAACATGTTTCAGTAAGGCATAATTTCCTTACCCTTACTTTTCCCCACCAAAATAATGGTTAGACGAAGATACTCGTAGGGCTTTGGTTGCATTAGCAAAAGCAAACCCATGCAAACATCAGCCAGCCAGTGAATGATAGCAAATGTTATAACTAGGTTAGCAGCTAGCATGCTCCACAGTCATCAGTGCTACACTACAATTTATGAATGTAACTTCTGTGAAGTGTTTATGATTGTAGTTTAAAATGGTACCAAATGTTACTTTTCTCCACCAATTCTAATTTTTAACTGACTGTGACCCATAACATTCATGATTTCACTCAAAACACTTTGTTACATTGTTATAGTGCCAAGCCAACTAGGACATGATAAAGCACCACATCATCAACAAATAATTACATTCATTTATTTTCTGTAACCACTTAATCCTTACTAGGGTTGCGGGTACCCGAAGCCTATCCCTGGGTCTACAGACGCAAGGCAGGGACTCACCCTGGGCACACACACACACACACACACACCCACACACCCACACCTACGGTCAATTTAGAATCCACAATTCACCTGATACACGTCTGTGGACTGTGGGAGAAAACAGAAACCCCGGAGGAAACCCACGTCACCACAATGAGAACATGCAAACTCCACACACACACATGGAGGGGGTTGTGAGGCATCAGTGCTTCCCACTATGCCACCATGGGGCCTCAAAAAATTACATATTTTGACAAAGTATTATCTTAGGTACACCATGACTGCTTCCTTTCCTCCGGGAATAAACAATTTCCTCCGGGATAAATAAAGTTTTCTGATTCTGATTCTGATCTTGCCAATTAGTGAGCCTGCATCAAGGAAGTACAGCTGTTATAACAGGTTTACAACAGATTATTAATGATTTATAAACTGTGTTATACTGTTATAATCAAGTGTGTTTTTTTATTATTGTCATTATGTCATGATGTTGCAGGAGCTGATCAATAATTTTAATAGGTTTAATCCAAATGGCAGAAAATATAGCACTGGCTCTCAATAGTTAAACTTTAGCACAGAGTTCAAACAAACCAAACTGCATATTTAATCCCATAGCTCGTCCTTCAAACAGTAAGGAAGCTGAAAATGCCAATCAGTCAGTGAATAGCTTTGTACCGTCTTGTAACAGGTCCTCCATGTGAGAGTAATACGAGTCAGGCGTAAGTACTGTGAAAGCTTAGGGCTGAGAGAGAGAGAGAGAGAGAGAGAGAGAGAGAGAGAGAGAAGGAGAAAGAGAGAGACAGAGAAAAACATAAAAAACATTCACAACGACCAGGGACACACGACAGTAAATGGACAATAAACTCTGGGTCATCCGGGCTTTAATAGGGAGAGGGAAACAAGGGGCAGGTGAAACTAATTGAGGTCAAGGGAGAAACCAAAAGGACAAGTAAAGATGGGGGTGCACAGGCTCAGTATTGTGGACACTAGGACAACTGGGGGTGGGGTGCTGGAGGCAAGGCCATGACACATTAAGTATATTTTCCAGTCTACTTCAAAATTAACACATAATAATTTGTGATACTTCTTTGCAAATTTTTGTGTTCTAGACTATGTCCTTACAAGACTGTTAGGAGACGAGTTGTTATATCTAAGCACATTTTACTAAGTAGTAAGTAAGTATGTAAAGTTTGTTTATACATTTCTCAGACAAAAGTCACAAAGCACAGTATACATAAAGGAGAAAAAGATTAAAACAAAATAATAAAAAGTAAAAACAGAACACCACAGAGATTAAAAGTTATCTAAAAGCCATTTTGAGCAAGTGTGTCTTGACATAAATAATTTGACAGTTTCAATCAATCGCAGCTATGGTGGAAGACTAGTCCAAAGCTTTGGACCAAAAGATTGAAATGCACAGTCTCCACATGTCTTCAGTCTGATGTGGAACAAAGATTAGGTCCTTATGAGTAGATCTCAGCACTCGACCAGTTGAGCACGGCTGCAGAAGGTCTGATTTGCACTTGGGAGCCTGGTCTAGCAGGGCTCTGAAAGTCAGTACAAGGGTTTATTCCTGAATTTATTTTATGGATTAAACAGCAGTTTGCCTGAAAAGGGTCAGTGTTTGACGTAACCTTTCTAGAGTGAACATATCACTGTCTGAACAAATCAATAACTTTACAAGAGGAGGAGAAAATGTTCTTAATTTTCAATGTAAGTTAATGTAACAGGATATTTTAAATCATGTTGGTCCATGTCCATTGGTCTGTTCATCATGAAATTTAGTGTCACTGGTACATTAAGATTACGTAAAAATTGAAAAAAAAATAAGAAAAGAAAAATGACACATAAGATATTGTTCAGTCAATGACACTGTAAAATATTGAAGAGGGAATTAAATTATTTCATTGAGATACTAAGCATTATGCTGAAGTTCAGTTTAACACTTGTGATAAAGCTATTTTACTGCCTCAAATACAAGTTTCTCTGTGGAGCAGGAAACCAAAGACTGGATAAGTTCACTGATGTGATTCTAAGGAATCCCAAATTATACCGAATCTGCAGGGAGCTGGAAGAGTCTTAGACCTTCTGGAAGCGATACAAAAAAGCACTGCAATATTGTACAAACAGAATACTGGAAACTGGCTGGATTGGTAAAGGGAATTTAAACACATGCGTTTATAAATGCTGCATAATGTACCATGATAAAGTTCTTTCTGAAAAGCTAGAAATATACAGCTCTTTTCCTAGGACATGAACAAATCAATATTTAAATTTACTGAACACATTCTGATATTACTACCAACACGTGTATCTATGGTTAATTTCATTTCAGACAACTGATATAGAAACACTTGCTTTTATAAAGAGACAGTAGGTTTAGAGCCCATGAAAAATAATTATTACTGAGGCAGGGTCAAACAAATATGAAGACATGGTAATCAGAAGCTTCTAAAAGTTTTTTGTTACATGTATAATACAATCATGTATGCAAGCTGTTCTATGTCTTAATGCCATCAGGAGTACCTGAGCTACATAAATGAGGAAAGAGGTCATGGGTTCGAATCCTATCTTCAGCATACCAATACTGGGTTCCTGAGCAAGACTCTTAACCCCAAGTTGCTCAGGGGAGGCTGTCCCCTGTACTTAGGGAATGGAAGTCACTTTGTATAAAACCGTCTGCTAAATGCCGTAGATGTAAGCCTGATAGGAAATCCATGCACACTACAGCTCAACAGTTTGGAATCATTTATCTTATTAATAACAGATGTTATTTTATTTTATAGTAATCTTTACGATGTACAATGAAAGTCATGAGAGGTTTTGTTTAATTTTTCAAGTCATTGTTTTATTCATTGAACAATCCATTAATTATTAATAAGCTGTCTTGTCAAAAGACATTGTCCCTGATGTTCTTAGATAGAATCATGTGCTGCTCTCTGTTCACCACAGCTCTGTGTTTATTATAGGTGTGTCATACTGGACACATTTAACATTTCATCCTTTATATATGCATATTTACAAATTATAAAATTGCAGAGTAGTAGTATCATCATAACTGAACAAAATATTGGTTGAGAATTTTAAATCCCTCAACGTTTGATGTTTTACATGTTTTAAATAATTATTTATGTATTTATTTATGTATTTATTTATTTATTTATTCATCAACTTACTTACTTACTTTATGTATTGTTTTTTACCAGTAAAGACAAAGATCACTGTCTAAGCATGAACAAATATTTCAGCAAAAAATCTCATTTTCATTTTTTCTTGGTCACACAAATTCAAAGAAAAAAATTGTTCATGTGAATGCTCTGCTGCCTCCCTAAGGACATTTATATTTGCCCCATAATGGTAAACACTGAAAGCAATTTGTTGTCTGCTTTGTAAGTCACTCTTTACTTTGGACAATATCCATGTGCAACAATAGCTGAGGATACATTTCTAGGCCAGTGCCATTGTGCTATTAAAACATTTTTTTTATTTATTTTGGGGTTTTTTTATCTTTTTTTCCCCTGTTTGCTTTCCTCAACTCCCCAAAAAATAACTTGTAAAGGAAGAGAAAGATTTAAATTCCAAATAGCCTCTTTCTCATGTCAGGAAACAATTTTCAGAATATTGAATATCTAAAGGAACAATCATGCCAGGGATATGCAAGCATGTTTGTTTAAACCACCAGCAGTTCTGATCACCGGAAAGAGCAATTGTTTCTAAATAAACCCTGGATGTCTAAAGAAACTAAACTCCATTCTTTAAGGGTTATGCATTTATTCTTACAAAGCATACCTTGAGCAAAATTTACCACCTCTACCTCAGCCCCCAACCAACTGAACAGCTTGTTTTAATCAGTTTTTTTAAACAAATGATATTCATGTTCTTTCAGTATTGGTCCTATCCAGCACACTTCATCAAAACACGTTTTGTTGCCAAAGGTCTTTTAAAGGTTTGCAGTGTTGCCCGTGTTTCTTTTTATGCATTAGTTTCTTCTTGCATGCATTGTGAGTTTGTATCCCGTAGTCAAGCCAAGTCAAGTCATAGAGTCAAGCAGTCAAGTCATAAAGGAATGTATTGTCATTTCATCCACAGTACATTTTGAAATGAAACGACATTCCTACAGGACCACGGAGCAACACAAGAACAAAAACAGGAACACAAGACTATACAAGTGCAAGAACTGCAGATGGAGTGCAAGAGAAACGCAAGAACAACAGGACAGGACAGGACAATACGCAGTGCAGTTAGAGCACTAGTTTTGATGAACATAGTATGATGACAGATACAGTATTCTAGCAGCAGAGTAGGTAATCTCTAGAAAACAAGCACAACAAATGGTAAATTTTCTTCATACAGCCAAGCAACACCTTATGTGGTAGTTTCCCTGGTTTGTGTTGATGCTCAGACATCATCCTGAGCTTTGTTTGGTGTTCCTATGTGTAGCGCCACCTAGCAGGTTCGGATACATAGACGGAGATAAGGTCAATGTTGACAACCAACCTGGTGAGGAGGTGGCGTGGATTTATTGAGGAAAGGTGCACAGGAGGGCTTGGTGAGGGATGGGGAAGTGTTCATAGGTGTCAGGAGAAGTGCAGGTTCGTAGGTGGTGCAGCGTGTCATCTAGGTCACTGGCGTCTGGGTCTGGAGTGGGGATTAGGGTTTGGGTTAGGGTTAGGGTAAGAGTCCTCAGGGTTGGAACCTGTGTCAAGACAGGTTGAGGGCTTCAGAGATAGCGTTCAAACTGCTGGACAAACTGGTCCTCCCCACCCTTCCTGTGGCGGCCCCTTATATAGGGCACCCTAACCTCGTTTACAGTAGTCATTGAGTGGCTACTAGTGTGTCTCTTTGTAGCGCTCATCCCTCTGCCATGTGCGCCTTGGTAATCCAAAATACTGTTGCTGAAGGGTCACGCTGTGGTCGGAGTTTTGACTGCGGCAACTCGCTTCCGCTTCAGCACTCTGGACAGCGCCGGCTGAGGCACACTTGCCTGAGGCTGCGATGGCGTATTCGACCCAGCGCCACACTGTGTCATGTGTACCCAAAGTTATTGTCATTTAAAAAACATGTAGTCATATTAACCACTACTGGGGTTTTAAATATGGGGTAACAAACAAATGACCATGAAGAACGTAAATGCCCAAATTTAAACCCACAGAGTGAGGGGGGTCCAGAGAGCAGCTGAGCAGCACCACGCCAAGTGAAAGAAATCAGCTGTTGAAGTCACCTTTTACTAATATGTTCTGAGTTCTAAGGGTTAAAGTGTTTTGAAGAATCCAAAGATTGAGATAGACAACAACACATTATTGTGCAAAAATATCATCAACAGCAGCAACAGAAGATTGTGCACTGGTATCCCATTCTCTGTTAAAGCTTGCAAGACATATACATAATGAGATAATTAAATAAATTGTACTTACATAATTAAATAAATCATAAATAGAGGCCTAAGAGAGGTGTTTGAAGGAGGTTCAGACAGATATATGTTTAACCATCCTATTGTGTTCATTTAGGCTAAACACTCTTTGTGTTTCCGGTCACCAGTTAATTATAAATCCATGATATATATATATATATATATATATATATATATATGTATTACTACCTGATGTTGTGTTGGAACTTTCTACTAACTCAAATTTATGTGAACATTAGTTTTGAACTACCATTTGCTATTTATGGCTTGTAGGCCTTCTTCATCCAAGGCCATACAACTCGTTTTTTTTAAGAAAAACAATTATATATTATTTTTACTGTAACATACTAAGATGAAACATTTTTTACTGTTTAACACAGAGGACCTAATTTCAATGTTTACCAAAGACACTGTTTTTAAACTATTTAAATTTTCTTAAAAGTGGCACAAAATAACAACTGTCGTATTTCCGGTCAAAAGTGAACTGGTATGATTTATTTAGTATACACAAAAGACAAAGGTTTTTTGTGGTTGCTAAGGTATTAAAGGTGGTTCCTAAGTAGTTTTTAGGTGGTTGCTGTGGTTTAGGACGTGGTTGCTAAGTAGTTTTTAGGCAGTTGCTATGTGTAGGAGGTTGTGGCTAAGGAGTTTCTATATGGTTGCTTTGGGATGCAATGTGGTTGCTAATGTTTTTCTAGGTGATTGCTTTGGTGTAGAAAGTGGTTGCTAAGTAGTTTCTGGGCAGTTGCTATGGTGGATGAGGTGGTTGCTATGGTATACAAAGTGATTGCTAGAGTGTTGCTAGGTGCTTGCTGTGGTATAGGATGTGGTTGCTAAGCAGTTTCTCGGCAGTTGCTATGGTGTTGGAGGTGATTTCTAGCGAGTTTCCAGATGATTTCTATAGTATAAAAGGTGGTTGCTATGGTGTAGGAGGTTGTTGCTATGTAGTTTCCAGGTAGATGCTGTGATGTAGGACATGTTGGTTGAGAAGTTTCTCTTTAGTTGCAAAGGTATACAAAGTGGTTGCTCAGGTGAAGGAAGCAGTTGCTATGGAGATTCTAGGCGGTCCCATCTCAAAATACATAAGGTGTGTGTGTGTGTGTGTGTGTGTGCATATAT
>JBBJLS010000109.1:39947946-39961117 GCA_037577275.1 Bryconaethiops microstoma
TATAATTTAAAGTTACTTTTATTCAACCAGCAAGTTGAATAAAAGTAACCTGCGTCATTTTTTCCACAATGACGCCTCTTGTACATCGTCTTATTATCTTCTGTGAGACGCCTGCGTCATTTTCAATCAAGAAGAAACTTGCTGGTTGAATAAACGTAACTTTCAGTCAAACTTTGCCAGGGGTATGAATAATTCCAGGCTTGACTGTATATATATACATATATATATATATATATATATAGGTTCAGGTTTTATTTTTTATAGGTGCAAGTATTGTACTGAACAGCTTTGCCTTTATTATTAAGAAATGCTGACAATATTTCTTCAAATTTTTACATCAAAATAAGAGAAATGATGCAGCAATTACAGAACTTGAATAATTCAAAGAAAACCATCCAACTGGTCTCATTGTGAGAGTGTCGATTACTGCAGTGTTTTTGTACTTTTCCTCATTAAATAAGATTTGATTCAGGTGATCACTAATGAGTACCTCATAAAGCAGAATGAGGTGTGCTTGTGTAGGACACTGGCAAGGACAATAGACATATAGCATTATATATATATATATACACACACACACACGTGTGTGTGTGTACAGCAAAGCAAGTTAATTATATTGCATTACATTGCAATATAATTATATTATATTCATATATTTATATTATATTATACTTGGACGTATAATACACAACCAAACACCTTAATTTTACCCCTTAAAATGACCTTAATTTATAAGAAAAAAAAGTGCAGATTAAGGCTTATTAAAACTACTGAATTTTCCTCTTTTTCAAATTTGCCCCTTAAATAATAGAACCTTCTGAATTTAACATTAAGGGGTATTTTTGGTGTATTTTCAGGGGTAAATTAAGGTAGGGTTAAGCAAATTTTAAGTACATTGTGTTTCGTAGTAATATAGTTTGGGAAAAATTTTGAAGAACGATAGGGATCATTATGTGGGCTTTATACAGTTCCTTTGAAGGCCTGGAAGTACAGAGCAGTTTTTTAAACATTTCTGTGTTTTTTAAGGCTGTGTTTGGCTGCCTGTCTACGTGTTGCTAAGCTAAGCTAGGCTAACAAACAAGCTAAAATTCAGTGAACCACTTACTGGTAAATTATTGATAACACAGTAAAAACTGACCTGATGCCTCAACCACCGCACTGATAAGACACCAGCTGTGCAACTGAACACTTCCGTATGAACAGGCAAATAGTTTAAACTGCTAACTAGCAGCATGGTGCTGTTATAAAACAAGCTAAATTCTATCTTGTTTGTGATTATTTAGACCCACAATTGACTGCAATCACTAATGCTTCCACCACAAACTGAGGCTGTTTTAACCGATTACCTTTCAGCCGACTTGTTTTTGACCAATACATCTCAATAAACTTTTGATAAAGTCTGAAAAATTCAAATGTCACTACATGGATCCATTTCAATGAATCTGAAAATACCCAGAGCATTAGGCCACAGCTGACGAAACCTTCGCCAGAAACACTTCTGAGAGTAAGAGTGAAAGCCATACATTACTTGGAAAATGTTCAAGAGGAGGCCGAACGGACTAAGGGCTCAGTTAAGTCCAAATACTGTGTCAGGCTGCGATACTGGTCAGGCTGGGTGAGCCCGTGTAATCCAAAGTAATGCCAAATACAGAGAAGCTTTGCTTTGTTTAGGTTGAGGTACTCAGTCTAGTGTCTTGACATGCAAGTCATAATGTTACACAAAAACCTGCTATAATGTTGTACAGTCCACTTCGAGGACCCCCAACATGTTTCAAGTGAGTTTAAAGTGGACTACAATCAAATATAACAACTAATTTTTACATTTCAGTGTTTGGAGCTTAGGTTGCCCTATGCACAGGTTTGGTTTTGCAAGGCGAAATGGGAACAAAGATTAAAACTATGAGTTTAAAAATTAGGTTACTAAATGACTTTTTTGCACAGTGCATGATATCAGAGCAGCGTTCTGCCCTGTCTTGTGTAAGCCAGAGTAATGCCAAATACACAGAAGCCTTGTTTGGTGGCAGCTATACTTAGCAATGACCTTACATAAGTAAGAAAGTCCGGAGCAGGAGCAAGAGGACCTGAATTAATCTCCTTAGGAAGGTGTCTAGGTTGCCCTTAGCATTAAAAAGAACTATCTTTAAACAACTCCCGGCTCCCAAAGAGATGAGGCAAGTTTTAGAACTCTGAACTCTGTCATAAAGCCTATTCCCAACCAAACTCGGGTGAAGAAATGGACGTTCCTCATGTTGGAATGAATGTAATATAGTATATTTAGTGCAGTAATTGAGCATAAGTGTGAGGCCATGTTGAGTCTGTATTTTTGTCTCCTTATAAAATATAAAATATATCATTTATTTAATGTACCTAAGTGACCAAAATAAGTAAGAGAAAAATTATAAAAATAATAATAAAAAGGACCTTGCTGAGCTGTCTGTTAGTTATGTTTAAAATGGCTTAATTTGTCTTTTTTGTCCTCTTTATTTTCATTTTTTGTTGTTTATTGGATTTTGTCATGTCAAGGTCCTCAAACTACAATATTAGTTATGTGGTCTCTCAAATACTCATGACCCTCTTGTGTACTGTGCAGGTGGAGCAACAGGCTTCTGTTTTCAGAAAGTAAATTTATGACAGAATTCAGATTTATTTTAGTAATCAGGTTAATTAGCATAATCCAGTTACCATAATCTCAGGTAATTCTTGTTTGTGTGTTTAAATTCAGTTTAATTTCACAGAGACTCTGGATATCAAGTGAAGTTCCTACAGCTGGTGCAGACTCTCTTGATGAAGAACCACTAAATCAGGAGCAGGAAATGCCTCACAGAAAACTGCATCAAAACATTTCACAGAAAACTACTGTCAAAATGTGTGACTTTAGAATCAGTTAGCTGGATTACCCTGGAAGTGTGAAGTTGGAGCTGGGAACATCGTCACACCTGACCTGACCACGTTCCAGTACAAGTCAGAGAACCAGGCTCTAGCCAAGCTAGTCATTGTTAGGAATACCAGTTAAGAACACCACATTATATTGTGCTTTACACATACAAACATGTTAGCAGATGGATGCTGGACATCACAGCACTGTGTATAAGGAAGAATTAATGAGAACATAAGACAAATGCTAATAAATAATCTTTATTGCAGCTTTCACTAGTGCTAATGCACCAAGCAGCCATCTTGAATTTTAAGGTTGGGGTGCTGAAGTTCCTCTGTCTTTCCAAGTCAGAAATCCAACTTCAGGAAGTCTTCTAGTTGATGTTTTGCCCTCCCAGTTCAAATGTAACACATTATGAGCGTGTACTTGCAGTGTTTGACACTTTTGGCCTGCTTAATAAACTAATGCTAACTCAGTCCTTCAAGCTACCACCCAAAACACAACAGGTTGTGCTGCTCACAAGAGAACTTTCTTGGAGAAATAAGGTGCAAAAGAAAACTGGGAGTCTTATTTTGAATTAACCTGTCCTTTCTTGACTTTCATCCCTCAAACATGAGTTTTTATCACCACTTGTGTCAGTAGAGTAGTTTTAGGCCTGTACTGTGATGTTTATATCTGTTGCCCCCTTACTCAACTAAGTTTCTCTACAATAAACGACTTCACACCAAACCCACTATATTTACATCTAAATTTCTGAATTATACAAAAAATTTCAAAAATGGGTAGAATTCCCCTTTACCCTTCTAGGACACTGTTTCTCAACTCTAGTCGTGGAGGGACCCTGCCCTGCACATTTGAGTGTTTTCACTACTTCCAGCACACCTGATTCAACTAATCAGCTCATTAAAAGCTTCCCACCAATGGGTGTGCTAAAGCAGGGAAAACACTCAAATGTGCAGGGCAGGGTGCCTCCAGAACCAGAATTGAGAAACACTGTTTTCAAGAAGGGCCATTTCTGACAATCTGGAGTCTTTAAGTCGCATTCTACTATGGGGGCCCCATACTCCAACCATTCATTCAAATTCTTTCAGAAGAATAAAACAATTGTTGAATGAAAATCAACAATTCATTTTGATTCTTTTCTTTGGAAAACAAATAGTTGATTCAGAAAACATTTTAGGATATCTATGAACACATTGAATTAAATAAGTTTACAAAAAAATACATATTTTCAGGCCCTGAGCAATTATTTACAATGTTTTTAGAATCAGAATCAGAAAACTTTACTGATCCCGGAGGAAACTGCTAATAATTACAACGCACAATTACAACCCTCAGTCCAAAACGAATAATTCACAGCCAGGGACCTTCTCTGGAGCTTTCAGAGAAATTCCCAAAATAATAATAATAATAATAATAATAATAATAATAGGTTACTTTCATATAGCACCTTTCACAAACCCAAGGTTGCTTTACATGGCAGAAAAAAAAATTGGCATGGTGGAAGAGAAATATTAATTGAAAAGAAAGGTCTTCAGATCATCTTTGAAAGATGACTTTGAACAGCAATCACGAAGGGTTTGTGGAAGAGAGTTCCATAGCACTGGCACTGAACAACCTACCTCCAAGAGTGGAGAGTGTAGTGGGTGGAACAAGAAGAATTTTACTGCTAGATGTTCTGAGAGAGCGAGAGGGAGAGTAAGAAGTCAGGAGTTGAGTGAGGTGGGAGGACCAAGGCTGTGGAGAGCTTTAAAGGTCAGGAATAAAACTTTATACTGAATTCAAATTTGAATTGGTAGCCAGTGTAACTGAGAGAGGATAGGGGTGATGTGAGCAGAATGTTTCGTGTGTGTAAGAACTCTGTCTGAACTCTGTAATCTTTGTATAGATTTGCAAGGGAGGCCAATGAACAAGGAGTTGCAATAATCAATGCGAGACATGAGAGCATTGAGCATCACCGCTAGACAAGAATGGTGGTAAGCGAGCGATATTACGTTGGTCATAAAGAGCACACCAAGATTTCTGACAACCAAAGTAAGCTTTACGAGCACACCATCAATACTGACCAAAGATCCTCAGAATGAGATAATGAGGATTTGGAGCCAACTAGTAATATCTGTTTTATCAGTATTTAACTGTAGAAAGTTGTATGGCATCCAGAGCTTTAGGTCAGTGACATTAGTGCAGCATTTGACACGATTGACCATGCTATTTTACTAGACAGACTAGAAAACCTTGTGGGAATCACTGGAACCACCTTATCCTGGTTTAGATCGTACCTGACTTACCACTATCAGTTTGTGAGAGTTAATGGGGAATCCTCAGCACCCACCAGAGTAAAATATGGTGTCCCACAAGGTTCTGTTTTAGGACCTCTTTTATTAACCTTGTACCTGCTGTCATTAGGGATGATTATCCAGAAACATAGGATTAGCTTCCACTGCTACACAGACAATACACAACTTTACATCTCTGCCAATCCTGATGATAAACTTAGATTAAATAAGATTTGGGACTGCATTAAAGATAGTAAAGACTGGATATCACATAACTTTCTGTTACTCAACACAGTTAAAACTGGGGTCCTTCTTCTAGGTCTGAAAGCTGCTAGAAACAAACTGTCAGGTCTAACCACATTAGCGCATTATTATCAAGACTTCATTGGCTTTGACTACAAAATTCTACTAATGACATATAAAGCCTTAAAGGGCCTCGCACCTGATTACCTCCGTGAACTTATCTCTTACTATGAACCTCCGCGGTCACTCCGATCTCAGTGCTGACTACTTACTTGTCCCCAGAATTATGAAAGCTTCAGCATTCGGGACTCAGACACAGTCTCAGTTTTTAAGTCCAGGCTCAAAACATACTTGTTTAGTCAGGCTTTTTGTAATTAATTTTTCTTGCTAGATGGCAGGTGTAGAGCTGGGAGGCGGTGGACACAGAGAATTCAAGTAAACTGGGACACTGGTGTTGTCGCCCCACCACTCCTCACGTTCACTCAGGTTTGTTCAGGCTGCTCTAGCTAGAACTTGCACTTCGCACAGATATAAATAATCCTCTGCAAATTTAAACAGAACCAACTCTCTCCTCTGAGGGGAACTGCTGCACTTTTGCCAGACCTGTCACCATGGGAAATTGCCCTCGACTGGATTCGGCTCCACTGGTTTTGGCCCTTCCCCAGATTGTTGGGAACAATCTTGGGAAGATTGTTGCTCCTGATCCTGATGTTTATTGACTACAGACTCTCAGTTCCTCTTCCAACAATATTCACCTCTATGGACACTTAGTGAAACCAACTCTGTTAGCCATAGAGCACCTATCTGTCTACAATTTTGTTCTTGAAGGCCTTCTCATTTCTTTCTCTCTTGGTCGACCTGAGGGACACGGGTGCTATATTAATAAAATTGAATTGAATTGATTTACAGAGTCAAATGCAGCACTTACATCGAGAAGAAGAATATTCAGTAACCCATGATTCTGCTGACCGGAGGAGACCATCAACAACACGCAAAAGAGCTGTTTCAGTGCTGTACTGAATACGGAAACCTGAGTGAAAAGGCTCGTAGAGTGAGTTTCTAGCATCATGAGGAACATGGGCAGAGGTCAAGTTTCTTGTCTCAATGTTGTCTGTTTATCTTGTACATGTAAAACAGGATGTGTTAGGTGGGATGAAGACCAGGAGTATAAGCTTGCTATTTCAGGCCTCAAACTGTAGCCTGTAAACTGTATTGCAGCAGTAGAGTGAGTTAAGCTGCTCTACAGGTGTCATAAGCCAATACTTCCTGTCCTCACACCTGTCTGATCCCTGCTCCTGACTGAGGTTTCCAAATATTTCACTGTGGTCTGTAGGCAAACGTTCATCCTTCCAGCAAATTACAGAAGAGGCACATGCATTTTATTTTAAATGTAAAGGATATGTTCCATTGGCTGGGTGAAATCAATCATTTTTTAAAAATACATTAAAAGGATAAAAAAACAAGTAAGGTGAAGAGTGTTGGTCTCATCACTTATCAGCTTTATTACTCTGACCTCTATCTTCAGGTTTATTGGAAAAAAGGAGAACATGGAGCACATTTATAAAAAAGGATGTTGTGAAAGTGTGTTTAACTCATGCAAATGTGTAGGCACCCTTCACTTTTGGTTATACTTTTCACTTTATGAAAAAGAAAAAAAATATATTACACAAGTATTAGTATTTGCTATGAAAAGTCAGTGAATAGATACCAGAGCTCTGGTCAGTTTTCACTTCAATTCAAAAGTTGCCGCTACAACATTGAGATGCATATTTTGGAATGAGAAATTTTGGATACTTATTTATAATTCCACAAACTTAACAAAGAACCAGTCTTCTGACTACAGAAGCCTATTCTGTTATGATTATGGTGTCCACCACGAAAAATTAGAAATGTTACACTTGTACAGAACTCATTCAAGCAGTGGAACTTTTATAGAACTTACTCAAGTAATAAAACTGTGAAATTTGAAAGGGAGGAAACTGACAGCACCTGCAAATTCTCTTTAGCCAGTGTTTAGGCATCATCTAGGACTGGGAAACTGGCCAGATAGAACAACATTACAACTAGCTACCAACCTATTTGGAGTAGAAGCTGACTTTCATATTACATTCCACTGGAGAAACATAATTACATCAAAAGTTAATATGATCATTTAAGTTCGAGTGAATAATTCAAGTGTCTGTAATTAATCAGTACATATTTATTGACTTTAAGGCACAGAGTTGTACAAAAATACATCATCGTTATTGTATCTGTGTATCTGAGCATCACAGAAAACTCCTCATGCTCAGTTTATGAGAGATAATAAGACTTTATCTAAATTAACTTACATCTCGATGTCCCTGGGCTTCATATCATACTCAGATATTTTTAACTGTGTTTTGGACCACAAATACTTTATTACTGTTATATCAAAACTTTTTTTCCAACTGGTAACCCTAAATGGCCCTTCACATTTGAATGTGTCATGATGAATGGACCAAAAGAAAAGGAATGGAATCTCTTGACATTAACTTCAATGTTAAGAACATTTTACCTTTTTTCAGTAGATTGACCATTTTGGAGATATGAGGTCTTGCTACAACAGCAATGTTACAATGAGACAGGTATTTCATGGAATGACCACATGTCAACTTTGTGTCTGAGCACACAAATCTGAGATAACAACAACAACAACAAACCTGATTGGATTTGTTCTGCCATCTAATTATGTCCGAGGACCTTTCTAGTGTAAAATCTTTCAGAATGATTAGATAAAAATGTCGACAGAGGACGTTTATTTCCTCTTATCCGTCTGCCCTGTGAGGAACTGCCAGATGCCTCCTCGGTAAAACTCGTTGCCGTACGCGTAGAGTAAGGCATTGAAGATGGGCGTCAGTTTTGCAAGAACTGGGAGAACCTACAAAAACGAAAGACCAACAAGGTGTTATTATTCATTTTCTTTTCTCCGTTGCAAAAACATATTCTTCTAATGTCAGTGTCTGATGCTCCTTAAGCCCATGTCCACACGTACACGGGTATTTAAAAAAAAAAAAAAAAACACACCCAGAAGAGCACGTTTTTGGAAATATCTCTGTCCACACGTAATCGCAAAAAACGCTGTTAAAACTATGCCAAGGCAGCAGGTGGCGATATAACCTTAAACTGTACAGCATTGGGGACCAATCAGACGCCTTGGAGGGGGGACATCATTACCAGAGACAGTGGGCAGAGACATTGAATATAACAGCATCCGAAGCCGACTTTGATGTCCTTGATACTGGAGGGACAGAAACTGCTCCTGAGTATAAACAGGCCAGAACTCCTAACAAAGTTAAGAGCAGCAGTACTCTTAAATGTTGGGCTCTGTAGATGAAAACCTGATGTAAACACGGCGGATACTGTGACGTCATATGAGCACAGTCTGACATGAAACAGTCCGTTTTTCAAAATCTTCGTTTTTCTTGTCCACACGAAAACGCAGAAACTGAGTTTTCAAAAATCGCCACTTTGGCTGGAGTTTTCATAAACCTCTGTTTTTACACTGAACCAAAACGGCGTTTACGTGTGGACGAAAGACCAAAACCCATAGAAAAACCTGTTTTCAGAAACAACTGTGTATGCGTGGACATGGACTAACTTTAATTATTTCATGTCTGACTGGCCACTGAATTAATTACACAACCACTAATTTGTGGAGCCTCCCTTAATATTCCACTGATCGTGACTTTTGAGGCAAATTTACATAATCAGATATTTAACACTTAAACCTTGAACTCATTCAGTATCATCAGCCCGGCTGCCTTTTATTAAATTTTATTCATTATTTTCTTTTTTTTGTTGTTTGTCAGAGACATTATCATGCTGGAACAGGAAAGGGGCTTAAAGTGTTAAATCCTGAAAATCCCAGATTACTAAAATTTTGTTTTTTTTCTATTATTTGCAAATCAAATTTTACAGTGTCCATGTGCCAGAATGGAAACTTGTCAGGAGACAATACAAAAAAAAAAAAAAAAAGTAAATGTAAAAATATTTTTCTCCAGTAGTTTTGGTCAATTATGATTTTTATACAATGTAAAGGGGAGCTGGTATTTTCAAAAGAAGGACAAAAATAAAAAAAATTGAAAAAAACAGTCCGAATAAGGACATACAATGTTTTGGTTTCAGAAAGCTAGACTTTCTGAGCCGGTCTTAAGCTCTTCAGCACTGTTGTATTTCAGTTATTGTTTGGGTAGGAGTTGGGTGGATCATAACTATTCTTGGTCTTAGAGGGCCAAATGAAGACAGACTGTCTGAGGCCATTCAGAACAAGATACTGTCATAATAATAAAAAGGTTTCTGAAATTCATGATGTTGTATTCTCAAACGTTTTTTTGAAGTGCAGTTCTGAAAATTGCCTGCCCTTGAAAGAATGATTCATCAGTGTGTGATTCATCAATTTGCAGGTCAGTCTAATGACCCCTTCCTGTCAAACCTAGCAGTTTATGGCCACGTTAAGCCACGAAACCCATCAGATCTACTAGTGACACTCAAAAGTTTGGCTCATAAGATCTCACGCTTCAGTTCTTCCTAAGTTATGTTGCATTCTGTGTAAGTAATAACTCAATGACTCACAGAATTCAATGTGTTTGTGGGAACTGTGGAAACTTACTTATTCTTTTCATATTCTTACACAGATACTTCCAAAATAAGTGATTGTGTGTGAGTATGTGTGTGTGTGTGTGTGTGTGTGTGTGTGTGTGTTTGTGTAGGTTCAGAGATTTCCCTACCATTCGGATCTTTGGTGATACGAGCTTAGTATTCTCAAAGCAGGCGTAAATACACATCACCACGTAAGGACCCCAAAACAGCAGCAGGGTCTTTACAGGCAGACCTGTGCTGAACTGCAGAAACAAGAATTAGAATAAAAGCAATTAAAAAATTCAAAACTAATAACAAGAACAGGAACAAGTAGTAGAGTAAGAAGAATTAACCATTATTGTAAAATTCATCATGAATGCTTTGCTTTTGCAATCAAAGCCGAACTGTGTGCTGGTCTTAAACCAGCATATCATCCAGTAATCTGGATTTCACGCAAACGTTTTAAGAAACGTTTTAATCTGCAGAAGAAACGGCCCATTGAACAGAGTCACAAGAGGCTTTCAGAGACTTAGCAGAAATACTGAAACAGGACTATTGCGGAATCATGTTTTTTCCCATTCTCTATATTTAAAACTCCTATTGTGTTCGTTTAGGATTAACACTCTTTGTTTTCCTGGTCACTTTTGACCAGGAACATGTTAGTTGATTATAAATCCATATATATATTACTACCTAATGTTGTGTTGGAACTTTCTACTAACTCAAATTTATGTGAGCATTACAAGTTTTGAACTTACATTTCCTATTTATGGCTTGTAGGCCTCCTTCACCTAAGGTCATACAACTTGTTTTTTAAGAACAAAATATTATAGACAGATTACTTTGACTGTAACACATACTAAGACAAAACATTTTGTACTCTTTATCACAGAGTACCTCATTTCAATGTTTACCAACCAACAATTTTTTTAACTATTTTTTAAACCATTTAAATTTTCTTAAAAGTTGCACAAAATAATATCTGTTCCCGATCAAAAGTGACTGGTATGATTTATTTAGTAAAGAAAAAAGACAACGTTTTTTGTGCTTGCTAAAAAATAAAAGGTGGTTGCTATGGTGTCTGATTGGGTTGCTAAGCAGTTTGTAGGTAGTTGCTATGGTTTAGGAGGTGGTTGCTAAGTGTAGGAGGTTGCGGCTAAGGAGTTTCTAGATGGTTGCTATGAGATACAATGTGGTTTCTAAGGAGTTTCTAGGTAGCTGCTACGGTGGATGAGGTGGTTGATAGGGAGTTTTTAGGTGGTTGCTATGTTATCTAGGTCAAAGCCATTTCCTCTGGGATCAATAAAGTTTTCTGATTCTGATATACAAAGTGGTTGCTAAGTAGTTTCTAGGCAGATTCTATTTATAGGAGGTGGTTGCTAAAGACTTTCTGGATTTTTGCTATGGTACACCAAGTGGTTGCTAGAGTGTTGCTAGGTGCTTGCTGTGGTGTTGGAGGTGGTTGCTACAGAGTTTCCAGATGGTTGTTATGGTATAAAAGGTGGTTGCTATGGTGTAGGAGGTTGTTGATATATAGTTTCCAGGTAGTTGCTAGGGTGCAGGACTTATCGGCTGGGGAGTTTCTATGTGGCTGCAAAGGTATACAAGATGGTTGCTCAGATGAACTAAGCGGTTGCTATGGAGATTTTGGGCGCCAAGCCAATCTCAAAATTTCATCCAGAATTTTGCATTTTTATTTGAATAATTAGTCAACAGGTGTGGTTCCCAATGGAGGAAAAATTGATTTGGAGATAGGTTCCTGTGGGGGAAAGGGGGACATAAGGTGTGTGTTTGTGTGTGTGTGTGTGTGTGTGTGTGTGTGTGTGTGTGTGTGTGTGTGTGTGTGTATGTGCACTCAAATCCATGTGGGATGTAGGAATGTTCTTAAACACTATTTTACACTAATCGTAGTCTTACTAATTAATTTCTAATGACTGGTCATTTTTGACCAGGAGCACCATGCATGATCTGAAGTTCAATAAAACACACAAAATGTAATAAAAATTCTCAAATATTTTTTTATGCATTCCAGTGCCTTGTGTAAACAAAGTCATGGAACCTTAGAACAAACTAATGAAATTAACTGCATTTTCTAGAGAGAAAATTTTAAAGTCGGTCAGATTTGACCGGAACACAAAAGCATGGTTAATTTAATTAACAATGTGTAGTTATTCCATTGCTTTTTCTTTTGATATTCATCTCTCGTGACTCCTTTTCTCTGTCTTACCAAGGACATTTCATTTTCTTGCTAGACTCTTTTGAAGACTTATGCAGAGGACAGCAAATAATGCACTTACAGTTCAATCTGAATAGTATAGCAAGTGCTCCCACCACTACAATGCAAATGAATAACAAAAGTTTCTTTAGCACAAAACTCTCCATTTGGCACCACATGCTCAGTCACTGCTGGATATAGGGCCCTCTGCCCAGAGCCGGCGCTCAACAGGGACCTGTACCAGTGCCAGTCAATTACATATTGATGAACTGATGTGAGTTCAGCCTTGTACTCGAGCATTTTTTGGCACTGTTCTAGAGCAGGAAGAGTAGCACCAGGGCTCTCTGGACCTCACACACTTCTCCTTCAGGCTGTCCAGTGGTTGAAATGTCACTCCTGCTTTCTATCGAGTGAGCGACTCTCTTTCTTTGAGGTCTACAAAGACACCCCACCAAGCCCTGAAGGAGGGGAAGAGCAATGATGGCTTAAAGCACTGCTGGAAGAGCTCAGTCCTAGATGGATGTGACAAACTGATTTTGGAGCAGATGGGTAACAGAAGATTAATCTGTATAATTATCATAGCTTATCTCCCAAGGAGAAATTTGCTCTTCTCAAGCTGGGCATATTTGGACAGAGTCCACAGCGCTCCTTTTCATCTGCCAAACCAGTCATATCTCATTGAGAGGCTAGCGCTACCACAGTCTTTGCCGTTGCCCTCAGAAAAGCTGTTCATTCTTAAACACAGTGCTGCTGATGCTGCATTATAATTAGCCGGTCCATGAGCATCTTCTCTGCTACGTTTTCAGATCTTGTTAAGTGTCAGGTCTAAGGTCGGTGATGGTGGCCACCCTTGTTTAGGTTAACTGTTTGGGGGCTTCTATTATAAAGTGGGTGATGGGTTTTGTGTTTTGTATAAGTCACAGCTGGGTGTTGTTAAAGTAAAGTGTTTGAGTTTGGTTATTG
>JBBJLS010000109.1:39961217-39980864 GCA_037577275.1 Bryconaethiops microstoma
ACACACACACACACACACACACACACACACACACACACACACACACAAACACACAAACACACAAACACACAAACACAGCTGTCATAGTAGACACTAAATAATTCACATTGGTTATGTTATAATTAATAGTGGACACTGAATAATTACCTTGCAGGCAACGCGATGGGGGCAGAATTTGCCAAAGCCGAGCGGGGGCTGGATCCTCCTCAGCAGAGTCACTACATCCAGGTGTTTAATGCGCCCCCTGCAGGACAGCAGAAGCATTAGAGTCCACCCACTCACCCTCTGCATGAGGGCCAACAGGTCTGGTCGAGGCCCCCTGCCGCTCACATTTCCTTTACACCAGGTAACAAAAGCTGAGCTTTAATTGATTGTTTACTCACGTAGCTTCAGGGTCATACTCCGCCCAGATCTTCTTAAATTCATCTAGATGATGCGGCCCAAGAATGGACCAATCACGGGTTAAATAGTCAAAATTGTCCATGATGACGGCCACAAACAGGTTAATGATCTAAACAGGAGCATGTACACAGTGATTACTGTGTGTGTGTATATATATATTTGCACATATAGTTGGACAAAAAAAAAAAAACATAAACTGAACAAATACATGTAAATGCATTAATGCATACATCTATGTGTATGTGCGTGTGTGTGTGTGTGTAGTCACCAAGAAAGCACAAAGCATGTAGAAGCTCATAAAGTAGAGGATGGCGAATCCAGCGCCACAGGTGTACTCCTCCCCTGGCAGGTAATCTGATTTAGGGTCACAGCGCTGACCATACAGGCAGCCTGACATCACCTCCTGCCAGCCCTCACCTGTAGCACACCTGCACGCACACACACACACACACACACACACACACACACACACACACACACACACACACACACACACACACACACACACACCTGATTCAACAATTCCTTGTCCTGTACACTTGACCTCCAGGTAATGAGTGTCAGCATTTACCTGAAGAGCACTAGAACGGCCTGTGGAAAAGTCTGGAAGTTGTTGTTGCGATTTATCACTGTCCCATCAATCAGTGCAATCTTCCCAAACACCTGCAGTGGGCAGACACGACACAATAAACTGATGTCATCCGTACCAATAAGGCAAAGTTAAAAAGTCTCTTGACTGGAACCGAAAAGCATTAAAAACATGACAAGTTTAGCATTTAAACTTCTCTAGATAAGTTGTGGTAAGGAATTTTCTTTTATGCTGTGTTGTGTGTCTATGTGTGTGTGTGTGTGTGTTTGGGTGTGATAGAAAAAAACATGAATGCATATTTCTCACCTGCATGCCGATGACCGCATAGATGAAGAAGAGCATGACTATGAGCAGAGCCACATAAGGCAGAGCCTGCAAACAAACATGCATGCACGCGCACACGCACACACACACACACCAGCAGCTGTAGCGTAGTGGTTAGGGCGTTTGCCCTGCGATCATGAAGTCGTGGGATTGATTCTCAAGACCGCTTAGCACCTCTGAGGTACCCTAAGTGAGGTACCGTCCCCACACACTGCTCCCCGGGCACTGTGTTTCTGGCTGCCTGCTGCTTCACTTGGTGAATAGGTTAAATGCAGAGAATTTTGTGCTGGTCACACTGTGCGTTGTGGTGTGTTCACATATGACAGAATGGTCACTTTCACATCAAAACACAGAAAACAAAATCAATATAATATAGTTGCCTCAAATCTCATTGAGAAATTTCAAACAAATAGAATCTATAAATGGATAAAAATACAAAATTCTGTCTTCAAGGTGCCCACAGTAAATTAGGGGTATCTGACTCTAGACAATCTGTGATTTGATGGAATTTGTTGGAGATAACTGGAAGAATGTAATGAATTGACCTGGAAAAATCTGAGGAAGGTGCTTGAAAAGATTTGATGAGGGTACCTGTAAGTATTTGATGAGGGTATCTGGAAGGATTTGTTGAAGCTACCTGAAAGAATTTGATGGAGGTACCTGGCAAATTTGTTGACTGTGCCTGGAAGGATTTGATTAAAGTATCTGGAAGGATTTGAGAATGGCAACTGGAGGGATTTGATGAAAGTACCTGGAAGGATTTGATGAAGCAAACTAGAGAGATTTGTTGAAAATAATGGAGAGACTTTGTGAAGGTACCTGGGATGATTTAAGGAAGGAATGTGGAAGTATTTGTTGAAGGTGTCTGGAAGGATTTGATAAATATACCTGGATGAATTTGCTGAAAGTACCTGAAAACATTTGATGGAGGCACTTGCAAGGATTTGATGGAGGTACCTGGTGAATTTGACTGAAGGTGCCTGGAATGATTTGATTAAAATACTTGGAAGGATTTGATGATGGTACCTGCAGGGATTTGATAGAGGTATCTGGAAGGATTTAAAGATAACTGGAGAGATTTGATAAAGGTACTTGGAAGGATTTGATAAAGGTATCTGGAGGTATTTGATGAAAATACCTGAAGTATTTTGATGAAGGAAACTGAAGGGACTTGATTAAAGTACATGGAGAGATTTGATGAAGGTACCTAAGAGGATTTGATGAAGGTGCCTGCAAGGTTTTGATTAAAGTATCTGGAAGGATTTGAGGAAGGTAACTGGAGGGATTTGTTGAAGCTATCTGGAAGGATTTGATGAAGGTACTTAAAGGGATTTGTTGAAGCTACCTGGAAGAATTTCATAAGGGTACCAGGAAGGATTTGATGAGGGTACCTGGAAAGATTTGATGGAGGTACCTGGAAAGATTTGATGGAGGTACCTGAAAGTATTTGATGGAGGTACCTGTAAGGATTTAATGGACGTTTTTGGTGAATTTGATGAAGGTGTCTGGAGGGATTTAATTAAAGTACTTGGAATGATCTGATTATGGTACCCGGAAGGATTGGATAGAGGAATCTGGAAGGATTTGAGGATAACAGGAGAGATTCGATGAAAAATAAATATATTTGATAAAGGTACCCGAGAAGATTCAAGGAAGGTACCTGAAAGGATTTGTTGAAGTTATCTGGAGGGATCTGATGAAGGCAACTGGAGGGACTTGATGAAAAATAACAAAGAGATTTTATAAAGGTACCTGAGAAGATTTAAGGAAGGTACCTGAAAGGATTTGTTGAAGGTATCTAGAGGGATCTGCTGAAGGCAACTGGAGAGATTTGATAAAGGTACTTGGAGGGACTTGATGAAAATACCTGGAGGATTTTGATGAAAGTACATGGAGTATCAGGTGTCTGGAGGGATTTGATAGAGGTACCTGTAAGGATTTGATGATGGTACCTGGAGGGATATGTAGAAGCTATCTAAAAGAATTTGATGAAGGAGCCTGGAGGGACTTGACAGAGGTACCTGGAAGGACTGTGGTGAAAATACATTTGCACATTTGATGGAGGAACCTGGAAGGATTTGATTGAGGTACCTGGAAAGATTTAATGAAGGTCCACAGTAGGTTCCGGATTCCCTCAAAGCGATTCAGCAGCTTCACCAGACGCATCACTCGGAACAAACGGAAGAGTGTTATGGAAACACTCATATTCTCTGATTCCTGGAAATAAATACAATACTAGTCAGCAAATCGCTCATAAATGTACCTTAATATTTAAATGAGTACTGAAAAGAACCATTGATGAAATCACAGATGCACACACAAACACATATTTTACAATTACAAAAAATGACAAGAGAATAGATATTTGTATTCATTATCTTAGAAAATACATACTAAACCAAAGCCTGTCTGTTTACAAAAGGAAAGGATCAGTACTTACAGCTATCTTGTTCACCTCCTGGGGAGAGGAAAGGGGAAAAATAGTTTTCAGTTGTTAAATTACAGTTACATACTGTAGACAGACCACACAGAAAAGCGTCCCAATTAAATGGCTACTTATTAGCATAGATAGGTGGAATTCAAATGTCATCAACACAGTTTTAAAATGTAAATCAGTATTAGCATTCCAGTCCAAGAGATCAGATTGTGTTACCTCACAGCCTGTCAGGCAGTAAAGTCCACCCTGAGCAGCAAGTGCAGCCTACAGGAGACAGAGATGGACAGAAAGAAAAAGAGAGAGGCCAAGTCCGTTGTGTGTATAAGCATGGATGAATGTGCGTGAGAGGAATCAATACAAGAGATAGGAGTACACTCTCTGTCCACTTGGTCAGAAACCCCTACTAATCAAAAACTGCAGCCCGTCTGCTGATTCTTGCGGGCCTACTGTTCTCTTTATTTAGCTACAAGTGGACAGAGAGTGCAAACACGAAAAAGCAGGACAGAAAGAAATTTCTGAAATAGACTAAATGGATGAGACACCAGAGATGGTAAAGCTTTCTTCTCCATTACAGTAGCCAGCTCAAATAATTAAAACAATTCTGAATTGACTCTCTATGTAAAGAATCTTCTTTGAATCAGAGCCGTGTGTGAAGTCGCTTTGCTGCTGATGTAACAGAAATGAAAGTCAGGTTAAAGCAGCATGATAGCAGGTGAGACAGGACACAGGTGTACAGGAGGGGGCGTGGTCAAGGAACAGACAGAGCCAGAGAGTATCCAGTCCCACGACAACTGCCACGCAACGATCCATTTAGGGCAGTTTGAGCAGACAGTAGAGGGGACTCCACCTACAAAAACAAGTGTTTTTCCCCAGACACTTTTTTTCAACACATACACTTATTAGTTGCCCGACCAATTAACTTATCAGAAATGGTACAGTGCCTTGCAAAAGTATTTACCCCCCCTTGACATTTTTCATGTTTTGTTGCCTCACAACCTGGAATTAAAATGGATTGTTTGAGAGTTGGCACCATTTCATTTACAGAACATGCCTACAACTTTGAAGTAGTATTTTTTTTTACTGTGAAGCAAACAACAAACAGGACAAAATAACAGAAAACTTCCGCATGCATAACTGTTCACACCCCACTAAAGTAAGTACTTTGTAGAGCCACCTTTTGCGGCTATTACAGCTGCAAGTCGCTTTGGATAAGTCTCTATGAGCTTGCCACATCTTGCCACTGGGATTTTTGCTCATTCAAGGGAAAACCGCTCCAGCTCCTTCGTGTTGGATGGTTTTCACTTGTGAACAGCAATCTTCACGTCTGACCACAGATTGTCAATTGGACTGAGGTCTGGACTTTGACTAGGCCATTCCAACACATTTAAATGTTTCTCTTAAACCACTCGAGTGTTGCTTTAGCAGTATGCTTCGAGTCATTATCCTGCTGGAAGGTGAACCAGTCTCAAATCACAGGCAGACGGACACAGATTTTGCTCAATAATATCCCCGTATTTAGCACCATCAATCTTTCCCTCGACTTGGGACCAGTTTCCCAGTCCCTGCTGCTGAAAAACATCCCCACAGCATGATGCTGCCACCACCATGTTTTACGGTGGCGATGGTGTTCTTGGGGTGATGGGATGTGTTGGGTTTCCGCCAGACATAGCATTTTCCTTGGTGGCCGAAAAGTTCAATTTTAGTCTCATCTGACCAGAGCACCTTCCTCCATACATTTGGGGAATCGCTCACATGACTTTTGGCAAATGTGCCTTCTTATTTTTAACACCAAGTAATGGCTTTTTTCTGGCCATTCTTCCATAAAGCCCAGCTCTATGGAGTGTACGGCTTAATGTCGGCCTATGGACAGATACTCCAGTCTTCTGTGGAACTCTGCAACTCCGCCAGGGATACCTTTGGTCTCTGTGCTGCCTCTCTGATTAATGCGCTCCTTGCCCAGTCTGTGAGTTTTGGTGGTCGGCCCTCTCTTGGCAGGTTTGTTGTGGTACCATGTTCTTTCCATTTCAAGATGGTGGATTTGATGGTGCTCCGGGGGATCATCAAAGATTTGGATATTTTTTTATAACCCAACCCTTCTCAACAACTTTGTCCCTGACTAGTTTGGCGCGCTCCTTGGTCTTCATGGTGTCATTGGGGGCCAGTCAGAAAGGTGTGTTTATACTGACAGAGCATGTGACACTTACATTGCACACAGGTGGACTTTGTTTTACTAATTATGTGACTTTTGAAGGTAATTGGTTGCACCAGAACTTTTTAGGGGCTTCAAAGCAAATGGGGTGAATACATATGCACATGCCAATTTTCAAAAAACTTAGACTATTTTGTGCAGATCCGTCACATAAAATAAGATTAAAAAACATTTAAATTACAGGTTGGAATGTAACAAAATAGGTAAAAAGCCAAGGGGAGTGAATACTTTTGCAAGGCACTGTATATAGCACTGTGTGAATGTCTTGAGCCCTCCCTCATTTCTTCATATTTTGCTTCTAAAAAGGCAGATGTTCAAGCTGGTGTTTAGTATACTGGTGGTGCTGAATGCTGAGTAGTAGGAACATCTCATCTAGGCAGCATGTATCTTTAGGCACTTTAACTCAATATGCCAAAGATAATGCAGTTTAACAGACAGAATTTTTGGGGGGCAGGGGGACTTTGGCACAGTACTTTTGCAAATATGCTGTAAAAATTCACTCTCACTCATTGCAAACTCTCTCTATTGCCCTCTAGTGTTTTGCACTCATATTTTTGGTAAAAATAAATGGAATTGAAAGGGGGCGGGGCTCCCTCAAACTGGTTCTGTGTGGAGCTGTGTGGAAGGAGGAAGCAGTGGGCGGAAAGTGGAAATAATTGACAGCTGTGTGCCACATAGAAGTTGTGGGTGGGGCTCAGGTGCGGGACCAGGGAAGACGGGTTCAGGTACTGACCGTCTCAGTTGTGCTAGAGTTGACATGGTGGGCTGGCGTGGGAGATTGGCGAGAGCGCCGCTGGTGAATTATGGGATAGGTACAGTCCAGACAGTCAGAACAATGAAAGCAGTTATGTTTGTTTTATATTTAGTAACAGTTAAAACAATAAAATATATGCAGTTTCCTTCCTAACTCCAAGAGTAGTCAACCAGTAGTCTCATACCCCTTTCCCAGTGCACTGCTGCCGGTGCTGAAAACAAACCGCACCTATTACACAAACTACGCCCACTGTACAAACCCCACCCATGACACACAAACCACACCCACTATACAAACCACATCTGCTAATCAAAACAACAGTGGCGGAACATCTCTCAAGTTTCCAGATTCTGCTTTGAGGATGTATTTAAATATCCATATTGAAATTCAAAACTTTTTTCGTCCCTGTAGTCCTTTATCAGTTTTACTTTTAGCTTGTTGATTATTTCCATTGAGCAAATCTAAATAAAGCAGCTTTCAGGTCGTCCCTATTATCTTCAAGCTGTCTTGAATTTCTTGCAAAGACCAGATTGCTAAAAGGGCATTAATTTCTTCAGCAGCCCCACTGAACTCCAGATTTTCTTTCCAGCACTTTGTTCATCTAAATTTCCCTTGCTTTCTCTGTCCACCTCTCATGACATCACAGCTTCTTGGTTCCAGACCAGCACAGTTTGCAAACATTTTTTCAGTGTAAAATGGGTCATCAGTTCCTAATTGAGAACTGTTTTGGCTGAACTGTCTTTTTAATGTTGAATATCAGGGTCTCAGAACTCAGGAAAGATACTCACGTCAATTTCACTCAGAATGACGTCAACGATGCTGCCGACGACAATCACAAAGTCAAACACGTTCCATGGGTCCCCAAAATAACCCTGAGAGAGAAAAGAGTCAGATCACATGACACTGCGTGCATCATGGGTAGTGTAAGTGTAGTCTTTTAGGTAAACAACAGCATGTAAAAAGTTATGGCCACTGCATGCTAGGTACTGTAATTCATAAACTAAATGACATCAACACTCTGGCTATGGCATCATAGGTAATGTATTTAATGAGGATAAAGCACGCCTCAGCTATGGCATTATGGGAAATGTAGTTAATAAGGATGAAGCACACCTCATTTATGGCATTATGGGTAAAGTAGTTAATTAGGATAGAGCACGCCTCAACTGTGGCAAAATGGGTAATGTATTTAATGTGGTTAAAACTTACCTTGGCATTATGGGTAGTGTAGTTAATTAGCTCACCTTGGCTTTGAATGCGCCGAGTTTCAAGATCATTTCCACAGTGAACAGAACAGTAAAGATCTTGTTCAACGTGTCAGACAGATGGGTAATGTGTTCCGACTGGTTACAGTGCTGCACCAGCAGAAACACAACAGAGAAGAACAGAGAGATACACCTCACACCACTTCTGAATACTGCTTCTGCATACTAATTCTATTCAGATTTAGGTATCTATTGATTCTGCACACGGATTCTTAAGCTCCTTTGTTATTTTGTATACAGTAATAAGTACAGTAATTATGCACAGAAATGCTTTATTATGACTCATTTTGATCAGCTGTGTGTTCGTGGACTGTGTGATGTTGGTGGTATTTGTGGATCGTGTGGTGTTGGTGGTGTTTATGGTGTTCATACCTGCATTCCCAGGCACATGGTGTTCAGCATGATGAGGAGGAACATTAGGTACTCAAAGTAGCAGGAGGTGACAATGTACCACACCTGATACTGGTAGGGGTTTTTAGGAATGTAGCACCGGAGGGGGCGAGCCTTTAGAGCATACTGCACACACTGACGCTGCAGAGAAACAATACACACACACACACACACACACATGTTGTATCTGAGCAGGTGAATTAAGTCCCTGAGCAGGTGAGTTGTGTACCTGGTCATGTAATCTACCTGGTTTTTGTCCAGTTCACAGTTCTTGTACTCTTGTTCTCCCTGCTCCTGGAAGGTGACGATGACAAAGCCGACAAAGATGTTCATCATGAAGAAGGCGATGAGGATGAGGTATAAAATGAAGAAGATGGAGATCTCAGTGCGGTTATTGTAAACAGGACCTGTGTCTTCCCTACTGGAGTCGATAGCTGTGTAGAGCAGCCTAAACACAGCAGATCACACATTATTGATGTCACACACCAATACAAAACAGAAGAAAGTGCAGAAATACACACAGATAGACTTAATGAATGTGCAAAACAAACTGGAGCTTCAAAAAGTGTAAATGGTGGTGAATTTATGAATGTATGATGCTTGATGATGAACTGATGAGTATGTGATAGTGAGTGTGTTAGTATGTGTATTAGTATGTAATAGGTCATTAACAGAAAAGCCGATTTGTCGACACATCGACCTCAGAGGTACAAGTCGACGACCCCTAAGAGAAGTCGACACGCATTCCTTGGTTTAACCAAATATTATAGTCACTTCGTAAAAGGGCCGGTACCGCTGGTGCGTGGAGGGGCATCAAACACAAGACCACAACAAGACGAGAGACATGGCAGCAGAAGCAGTAGGTGACAGACACACATCACATGTGTGGAGATACTTCACTCTAGACCACACAAACAGCACGGTGACCTGCACAATCTGCAAGTCGGTGTTAAAGTACAATAAAAGTACTGGCGTTCTGCATGGCCATCTGAAACGGCATCCGCTAGCTAATATGGGTGATGCTGCACTGCAGGGAGTTGCTGCACTGCAAGGAGCTGAGTAGCTTTACAAAAAAGCCTCTGAATTATCAGAAAAAACAGCAGATCACAGATCTGCTTGCTAATTTCATTGTTAAAAATGTGAGACCGTTGTCTGCAGTACAAGCTGAAGGCTAATGTTACAGAGAAGTTTAATAAAAGTTGTTTATTGTTGGACACCTGTGTTCCTCTGCTTCGTCTGTGTGTTAACGTCATCACACGACTTGTCGTTATTGATGGAAAAGTCGATATGAAAAAATCTGAAGTCATTAATGCCCTAGTGTGTGAGTGTGTGTATGAGTGTGAGTGTGTCTGAGTATGTTGGAGTGAGTGTGAGTGTGGCTGTGTATGTGAGTGTATGAGTGTATGTGTGAGTGTGTGAGTTTGTGTGTGAGTATGAGTGTATGAATGTCAGTGTAAGTGTATGAGTGTATGAGTGTGAGTGTGTATGAGTATATGAGTGTGTGTGTGAGTGTGAGCATGTGTGAGTTTAAGTGTATAAGTGTATGTGTGTGTGTGTGTGTGTTTGTGTATGTGTATGAGTGTGAGCGTGTGTGAGTATGAGTGTACAAGTTTGTGTGTGTGTGTATACGTGAAAATGTATGTGTGAGTGTGTGTGTGCTTGTGTGGGATTGTGAGTGTGTGTGAGTGTGAGTGTGTGATGGTGTGTGTGTGTGTGTGTGTGTGTGTGTGTGAGAGAGAGAGTACTTGGGCCAGCCTTCGAAGGTGGACACTGTGAAAAGTGCCAACATTCCATTCAGAACATTGTCGAAGTTGAAGTTGCTGTTGATCCATGTCCGCTGACGAATCTCCATCTCGTGCAGCGCTTTCTCCTGATAGTGGATGTAGGTTCCTCTGAGAACAAGCAAAGCAGTTTAGCTTCAGAAACATATGAAAGGGCCCATATCCTAGAAAAATTTAATATTACTGTTTTTTAAAGTAAGAGTTTTTTATTCTGTATATTTCACCTCAGACTTTTTTTTTAAATGAAGGAATTATTTAAATTTAAGCTAGTGAGAATAGAGCTCCTTTCCATACATCAGTTTTATATGTATAATTCTAAGAGAACTGAGAGGTTAAAAATGGTGCAGTAAAAAATAACGACTGTTTGTGTTCAATAAAACCAAATACAGCAAAAACAGAATACGGGCTCTTTAACTTAATGACTTTAAACAATCAAATTAACTGTGTGCAAAAACATTACAGACAAGGAGAGAAACGCACCTGCATTCAGTCTCTGTCATTTTGAGAGGATCTGTGCAAGCGTAGAATTTACCCTGCAGAACACAGAGAAGCATATTTGAAGCAAAGTTTGAGTTCTTTTGCTTTACTTTTATTTTCACTGTGTAAAGCTGCCTTATGAAAGCAGCAGGACACTGGAGGTGGTGTGATCGCCTGGACTACAGAATCAAACGAATCACAACTACAAGGATTTTCACCATAATGCACCACCTTCAGGGTTCTACTCATGGGCTAAAGTCTCCCCTGCAGTTCAGGTTTCCTACCTTGAAGAGCTGAACTCCTATACAGGCGAACATGAAGTCCAGCAGCATGGTGACCAGCACAATGTTCCCAATGGTTTTAATGGCCACAAACACACACTGTACCACGTGCTGAGGGACAGGACACAGGACTCAGCATTAATTAATTAATCTCAGCTGATCGGGGTTTGCTGGAGGTATGAGTCCAAAAGAAACTGACTGTAGACGAGTGCTGGAACTTACCTTCAGTCCTTTAGCTCTGTTTATTGCTCGCAAAGGCCGCAGAACCCTCAGCACTCGGAGAATCTTCACCACAGAGATGGCACTGGACCTGCGGGAGAAACCATGGGAGAAAGTGTTTTTGTAAAACACACACACACACACACACATCTGAACCAACAGCAAACTGAGGTCTCATCCAATTATTTAAAAAAATCTTTGTTTTGTCCACACAAACAATGTGTTTTAAGACCTCCACACAAGAATGGAAGCACAGTGTTTGGATGAGTACACAACTCCAGTAGGAGTTGGTAATCAGAGGTGGACAGTAACAAAGTACATTTACTTGAGTACTGTACTTAAGTACAGTTTTTGAGTATCTACTTCACTTGAGTAGTCTTTTTCTTTGGAAACATAACTTTCACTTCACTACATTTGAAAGACAAAACCGTACTTTTCACTTCACTACATTTCTATTAAGGTTCTCGTTACTTGTTACCTTTAGTTCTGAAAGTGGGTGTTACTTTTCTAAAACGTGATTGTTTTTTAGCAGATGACAGCCTATCAAAAATCACCAGTAGTGTTACGTCACGTCTGTACGCTGTAACACTGCAACGCCAGCATTTCTTAAACACAGAGAATGGACAGAGACGGCGACTATTCATGCCCACATCCATGGTCATATTTTGAGTCGATGTTTAAGTTTACGGAAAAGATAAAAAATTAATATCGTTTTAAGTGTGTGCCATTCCAGCTGCATTTACAGCGGTTCAGTTGTCAAATCCGTTCAAATATATAGTACATAAACATACCTTTTGTGTAGGTTTGTAGTGTACAGTTAATAAAAAAAAAAGACTGGTTTTATTTATCAGTTCGGGTTGTGTTTCATTCTGTAACATTCTACCTTATTCCTTATGCTACATCTTCTACAAGCATGTTAGATGCATTAGATATTGTAAGTGTGGTGGCAATAAATCAACAATGCAGTGAAATATGTACTTTTATTACTTAAGTATATTTGGGAGCAGGCACTTCAGTACTTTAACTTAAGTGAAATTTGACTGTATGACTTTCACTTGAATTGGAGTAACATTTGACTAGTGGTATCTGTACTTTCACTTAAGTAATGAAGTTCGCCTCTGCCAAGCAGTAAAAGTTTTGCTTGCACTTGGCACAGAAAGTCAATGGAAACTTGAACCAATAAGAGTTTGCTTGCATTGTTGAAGTGCTAAATACAGCTAAAACCATTTTAACTGTCTTGCTTTTGTATATAGTTTAGTAATCAGTAGCCAATAATAAGTCTAATAATTTTCTCAGATTACACGTGGTAGGTTTTAGACCCTATTAAGAGATCCAAGTGATACCACTGGAAGCTTTTCCGGTTTAATAAACAAAGCATTCATTTGCACATATTAATAATAAGTAAGCTGCTGGTCTCTGAATACCAAGCATAAATGCTAAGTATTGGCTAAAATATTAATGGTAATACAGGAACCTCAATGTTAGAGGTTGCATCTTGATCTTGCATTTCTAAAATGTATATTTATGAGCTACCTCAAGCATTTAAAAACAGTCAGGGATGGCCTGGAGCATCTAATCCCTTATTAATTTAATGTATTTATTCATCGTCATGTTCAGACTTTGTTCTCAGATCAAACTGCTTTTTAAAGCATGGCCCTCATGTTCAATGAGTTCACATCATCCTTAGTAATGAGTCTAAATCATTTACTAAGCTAGACATTTAAAATAACAATGAAATGACACTACAGCAGATGTTTTATTTTATGAAATTAATAAACAGCAACTGTTACGTTCCAAAACTCCATTAATATGGAGTTCCTGCTCTTCCCAAATCCTCCTCAAACAAACTTCACCTTTAGCAGTATGCATTCTGGTAGATTCTATTGGTATCTGTCAAACCCAGTTTCATCCATCAGACTGTCACATATGGCACTTTTCCATTGGCACAAAGATTTGTGCCGCACCGCTGACAAATGTTTTTCCATTACAAATAAAGCGACACTTACCTGAGCCACACCCAAGTTGCTCAGTGGCAGAGCCAAAAGTGGGCCACAGCCAAGCTGACTGATTGGTCATCACAACATGGATCTTGTTTTTTACTGTCCACACAAAAGACAACAATGGAGATGCAAACTAACAACTGGGCAGTCAACGAAGTCAGTGAAGTCACTATTGTCTGTTTGGGCTGAAGATACATTTCAGTTGGAGTTTTCTATGATGCTAACAAATGTATCTTTAATGCTCCGAGAAATGTGAAGGTGTACCAGGACATCACTAATAATTTACAGAATCCTGATAAAAATGTCAAAACATAAGACAATAAATAATAAAAGGCTACAATAACAAACACAACTCTGACAGAAAAACTTTCTTGATATGACTCCATGGATACGGTTTGGGATGACGACCAACCACAAACTGTGGGAAGAGAATATTGCTGCTAATGCATCTGGAAATCAAAGCGTGCTGCTAATTCCGAACCATCGTTGCAAAGTCTAAGTACAGCACGGTTCCTCCATTAGTATGGAAAAGCACCTATAGAGAAGCATCATCACATGTTGTGACTGGCATTACACCGCTTTGGCTGATGCTTGACATTTGGCTGATGCTTGACAACTGATCCTAGGCTTGTGTGCAGCTGCTTGTCCTTGGCAACCCATTTCATGAAGATTCTAATGCACAGTTCTTGTGCTGATGTTACTTCCAGATTTGGTTTGGAAGTGGATGAGTGATGCAACAGGAGATCGGTGATTTTTACCTGCCACATGCTTCTGCACTAAGCAGCCAGCTCTGACTTTGCATGTTCTGCTGCTTTGTGGCTAAGCTCCTGAATGCTTCCTTTTCACAATAATAGCACTTACATCTTACCAGAGCAGATCTAGCAGCGTTGAAGTTCCCCAAACTGGCTTCTGGCAAAGGTGGCATCCTGTCAGAGTGACACATTTAACATCACTGAGCTATTCAGCACAACACTGTTCTACTGCCAGATTTGTCTATAATGCAAGGGTATGTGTGGTACCACTTTACAATAAGACTACCGTTATAAAGGGTTTATCAATTATTTAAAATCAGGTTGTTTCTTAGGTGTAAATCTTGTACACAGTTTATAAATCATTAATTATCTGTTGTAAACCTGTTATAACAGCTGTAATTCCTTGATGCAGCCTCCCTATTTGGCAAGATCAGAATCAGAATCAGAAAACTTTATTTATCCCGGAGGAAACTGTTTAAAGATCTCAGCACTTGCTAGATGCTTAGCGTATCTTGTTTCTTTCTCAGGCAGAATGTTAAACTGTCAGCTTCATCGGGTTTTTGTTGACATGCTGCTACCATTACAACACCAGAACTTGATAAATAGTGAGCCAGCATCAATGTGTGACAACCGTTATAGATTGTTTATAACTACTTATCAATGATTTACAAAATCAATGATTTACAAACCTGATAGCAATGAGTGTGGCAGAAACTCAGTAATAAGGAGGCATATCACTCTTAGCTGTATTGTGTACATGAACTTATCTACTCATTTTTTCTGTTTGACTTATTGGTTCAATATTTCACCCTTTATTTGTCTGTACAGTTTTGCTGAGTAGTGTAGTTGACTATTATCAGTGTATGGGAAACTGATCACTGACAGCTGCTTACATCTCTGTCACATTCCTAAAGGACTGCCCTAAATCAGGCTGTGAAGGGTGCGACATACATCTAAATTGCTTTTCAATTATCCCCTCAGATTTGTGTGCAGTTCGAGAGGTGAAATGTTACCTCGCCTGCCCTTTTGTATCATGAAGGTGCTGGTGCTTAGGAGATTGGATTCTGACATCCATGAGGATGAGGGGTGAGCTGAGAGAGAGGGTGGGAAGGCCATAGATTGTCCCTCTTCGCTGTGTAGGAGGCCAGTCCATTATGGGCTGACCCGTGAGGGTCATTTAGTGAAAGCAATCAATCTAGCAATCCGAAGACAAATGTCTCTGAATATAAAAGGGTGGCAGATGGTATAGAGTTGGGGTAAAAATGTTACTTCCTTTATAGAAGGGGATTTTTTTTACCTCCAGTTTTGCAGCCCCCATTTTGTCATTTGTCATCTGAATGATAGAATAGCTAAAGAAAACCACTCACAGTACAAAACAAAAAAGTAACATGTCAAATAATGAATCTCTGGATTAAAGTCTTAGGCACTGGGTCATTACCTTTTGCTGTTATTTGGTTCCATTCTTATGAAAAAAGATATATTACATAAAATGTATTGCAGTGACATCAGTAAGGGTATTTCCCCACTGACCAATCAAAAACAACAAATGACCCGAACAGGAACCAACAGAACTCATAGTTCTGGGCCTAATTCATTTCCCACCTGCTTGACATAACAGTAACCATCATCACTCTACAGTGTCCAGTTTTGATAGCGAATGCTCTTGCTTGCTAGTAAGCTTAATTTATTGGCTCATATGGAACAAAGTGCCGCACTGTTCTGCAGTCTCACACTTCCACAAACATCTACATCTACACAACGGTAGACTCATGTAGACTTCAAAAGTGCTGTCATTTTAGATGTGTTATCTTCCTTACTATAGCCCTTTTCTGCATTGTTGCACTTTTCTGTCTTTTTTGAAGACAATTATGCATAGCATAAACAAAGCTTATATATTTTTATTTTAAGTTTATTAGATTTGTTCCCTTCAGTTCTAGATTGGTAACCAGTAGGAAACCAATAGACTGATATGAAACAAAGTACTGTGCTGTTCTGCACTCTTACACTTCCACAAATCTACGTAGATAGAGCAAGAGTACTGTCATATTAGATGTGTTATCTTGCTGACAAGAAAAAAGTACTATTTCAATTACTAATTAACATTTATTTGGGTGGACCTGAGCAACAATTAGGAGGCTATTAGCCTCCCTAAAACAATTCTAGAAATTGGCATATTTTAACAAACTCTTCACAAGTAGTATTTACTAAAATGGTAATCAAGACATCACTCAAACATTCCAAACATTTTAGTTTACATTGTAGTGTTGGGCCCTATTGGTACTAATCTTAAGCAAATACTAAACCCCATTAAGCTGGGCTCATCAGTACTGGATTGGTAAGCTACAGGAAACCAATAGGCTGATATGAAAGTACTGCGCTGATCTACACTCTTCCAAATGTCTACTTCTACACAGACTCATGTAGAGTACAAGAGTGCTGTCAGATGTATTATCTTGCTTACTATAGCACTTTTCTGCATTATTGCACTTTTCTGCATATTTGCACAAATGTCTACAATTATATATAATTATGTGTAGCATAAAACAAAGCTAGTATTTTTGTCTTAAATTATGCAAAACTATTTATTTTATGGGGGTCTGTCTTAGGGTTTCATAAATTCATAAATAGGCTCACCTTTTTGTCAGGGGCTTGGGAGGATAGTGGTTGTGCAAAGATTTCAAGAATGACACCTTTTCTTATTGGTTTGTTAACTTTTTTTAATGGGTGCATTTGAAAGACCATCTTTTGTCTAAAAGTTGGAGTGGGGTGGGGTGTTGGGGGTGTATTCAACCAAATGAGTACTGGTTGAATACTGACTACTAAATAGTTTGCTTAGATGGGCTGAACAACAATAAAGGAACAATTACTCCCCATAAAATATACCGTAACAAACAAACATACCTTTATACATGGTGTTTACTAACATGGTGTTCAACACATCAGAAAATCTTTCTAGATTACATTCTAGTGTTGGTGTTGTTGGTACCGATATTGAGCAAATACCAAATCCCATAAAACTGGACCTTTCGGTACTGGATTGGTAATCAACAGTAAAACAATAGTTTTCAGTTTTTTTAGTACCAAAGGTTCTGGTATTTGGTTGTTTGTGCAGTGGAAAAAATATCCTAATAGAGAAATCATTATGTTGACAGTTTACAAATTGAAACTGAGTTATTATGCGTGTCTGTTTAGATCTGTGTCCGACCTCTGTATCACCCTCAAGCACCCTTCCACTTGACTTTGACTTTTTTGTTCTCTTTGGCTAAGTACTTTAATTTTGAGAACTCATCTTCGCTTTAAATACATGCCAGAGGGTCAGGAAGGAATATCAAACTCCACAAAAGAAAAAAAATACAAATTCTGACACTAATGCTGCTGCTTATGGGGAGGCTTAGCAGAATATAGAAAATGTCTTGCCTAACCAATCAGCCAGATTACTGGTGCTAAGTAATCATATCTAATGTAACCAGCGGAGAAGATTTTAAAGCGCTTGGTAAATGTCAGCATGTTTCTCTCTAGTGTTCCTGCAGCCGGAGAACATCCTAAAATGCAAGTAAATTGTTTACACTGGCACTGACTTTATGATCTCTTTTTCAAGCCCAGTCCAGAAGATATTTTGTGGAACTGGTAGACGGAGCTCAGCTTTTGCTTTTGTCTTTATTTCTTTTTTTGTGTGTGCAGATAGTTGACAGCTCAGTGTTGCCTAATCCCTTCAAATCCCACTTAAAACCACTGCTGTGGCAAACAGCATGCCAAGACATGCTCCTATTCATAAATAGAAGTTTGTAAACTGTCAGAGGTATGAGCTCAAAGAGGAGCTGAGAAACCATTAGGTGGGCGTGCGTTTGTCTGTGGTTTTGTCTGTCTGTTGGTATTAGCCTATATGTGGGTATATATGATATATATATATATGTATATTACTCAATATATATATATATATATATATATATATATATATAATTTTTTAAAATATATATACACATATTTATAAATAGATACTTCAGATATTAGATAATGTTTATTTATAATACATATTTTCCAGGTACAGTCAGTATTTAATAATCATACTTTACATTACTACTCTCTCATACACTCTTCCAAAGACCTGAGCTTAGCATGCTGCCTTTAGTCTCCGTCCTGAGCCTTTAATGTATTTTATCTGTAGCTCTGCCCTGACAGTCATCTACAACACCCCATCCCACAATTTCCCCACCTTCAGTCTCTTCTCTCTTATTCTGTTATTGTGTTTTGATGGACAGAAAAGAGTGTGATTGGCATTACTGCTGACAGCCTCCACTGGAGCCAGAAACTACTGAGCCCCAGGCAGTCAGACCCATTCTGTCTGCATCTTAGAAGTAGAAGGATTTGATCACTCTCTCTTTTCACAAAAAGCACACAAAAACGCACACACACATGAAAAAAACATGCTCTCATGTATGTGTATATTGATGCCTGGGACGGTATTGCAGTCTTATTTGATTTACGGAAGTGTTGCTGTTATTTCTTGTTCTTCAGGGGCTATGCTGTCAAATCAGTGTTACTTAGTCTTATTTGTAAACACACACACACACACACACACACACACACACACACACACACACACACACATGTGGATGAATAAGTTAAATGACCACACTGTACACAAGCCATTTATTATTTGCATAAAAAGCAACATATTGATCCCTCCTTGAAGCCAAAATCAATCTGCGTCAAGCCACAGTAAATACTCTTCTGACTGTGTGTTCTTCAAGCATAAGATCAGTTTTCTTTGAATCCCCATGGCCTAGATACTTCAATGAGACAGGTTAAGACATTCCAATTGTGAGGAAATTAAAAAGGGTGTGATGGATTGACTGCTTCCAAATCGATGTGACTTGCGTGATAAACTCCAAATGCTAAATGAAACAAAAGGCCTCGCCTGGGGTTCTACCGTTGTGCAGATCCATAATCCAACACCTGATCCAGCTAATCGAGGTCTAATGAGAATCTGAATCAGCCTGGTGTATTAGATCTGGGGCTGGAATTACATTCTTCTGCTGGGCAGTGGATCTTAATGGATGCCGCTGATTTTCAATCTGCAGATTCTAATGTAAATTACGCGATATAATTTGAACCTAGGAATATTTCAGCAGTTGCAAAGTATATATGGCGACACATACATGTTGAAAACTGTTAATTCATTAAGCTGTATTAGACAAACAGGATCATTTTGTTGCTTAACGGTGGTATGCTGTTGTTGACCACAGTGCATGATGGGAGAATTATTTGAATTGTGATAATAAAATAATAAAATATAATAAAATAAGATAAACCTTTATTAGTCCCACAAGTGGGAAATTTGCATTGTCACAGCAGAAAGTGGACAGTACAAAGAGCAGCAAATATTAAAAAGCAATTGTGACGTCCACAGGCAGCGGCCGCTAGAGGTAGTTGTATATGTGTTTGGGACTTTGATTTTGAAACTGTTCACAGTGTCTTGTTTCATGTTTATGAGTCACAGCTGGGTGTAGTTTGAAGTTAAATGTTGGTGTTTTGTGATTGGTTTGTAGGGTTTGGGGATTTAGTATTTAGTTTGTGTGTGACCGACCTGCGTCATCGGCCAACCCAACTTTATTGCTTGAGTTACTCCTGTCTCCTTTTTGTTATAGTAAAGCTACAGTTCTGAGTCTGGCTCTCATGCCAGTTTTGTGTTTTGAAATAAAGAAAGAGTAGTCAACAATGGACGCAATGCGCCTGCTTTGTGTGCCTGGAGAAGGAGGCCAGATGG
>JBBJLS010000109.1:39998951-40009913 GCA_037577275.1 Bryconaethiops microstoma
TTAAGTGAATTACAAGTAACACAAATAGTGGTTAGAAGTATGTTACTGCACATAATTAAGATCATTAGTATATAAGAAATATTGCACATAGTAAGGCTACTGCACATAGTAATAATCACATATTGCACATGGAATGAGCACCCAATAAGAAAACTACACAAGATATTGCACATGGTAGACTATTAAACAAAATAAAAAAATAATAATGCACATAATGATAAAGATTTAAACCCATTTAGAAAATGCACAGGTAAGTAGCATCAAATTACACATAATATCTTGGGTGTGTGACAGGGGGAGAAGCTATAGAGTCTGATGAGTGGATGTGTGATGGGGAGGAGTTATAGAGTCTGATGGGCTGTGTGCAGTGTGTGTGATGGGGAGGAGTTACAGAGTCTGATGGCAGCGGCAAGGAAGGATTCACGGTGTTCAGTGGAGCACTTTATTCTGGTGAGTCTGTGGTTAAAGGTACTTCTCAGTTCACTCATAACACTGTGGAGTGGGTGACCAGCATTGTCCATGCTGCGCTCAAGTTTAGTGCAGAATACTGCCAGAGGATCTCATAGTGTGTAAAGCGGTAAAAAGTTCAGGAATGTAAGCAGGACCACATAAGACTTTGAATGTGAGAAGAGGATTTTGAATTTAATATTGGAAGAGACAGGTAACCCAGAGCAATTTTGATACATGTACATGCCCTCAATTGTGCAGCAGCACATGTGTATATAGAGGTCTTGTGGATTATTGGACAGTAGCACATTGTATGCTAGGTGGTAGTATTTGCTAGAGAGCTAGCAAGAACATTATACATGTATCTAAATATACATTGTATAATTGCATTGGTTTTTAAAAACAGAGAGTTTACTAAAGTAAAATATATCCCTACTCATACCCTTAACATTAAAAATGCCGTTAGAAAGGGCATTGAGTCATTTTTAAGAAGGACAGTGTGTTATTTTTATATCTCATTTGTATATTTTTGGGTTGTTCATGTAGAAATACAAAGCTAAAGGTTAATCCAAAGCTTCACATAGCAACACTACTACACAAAACAGCCCAATAATCCACAGGACATGTGTATATATGCACATTCTAACACACTTACAGAATTGTGTGAATGTCCATGCATCAAACAGGACTTTGTGTTGTATAACAGTGTATCTGATGACGAATTGGAGTCATGTGAGCAGACTGCTGTGTGTAGTTTTCCAGCAGCCGAGCTATGAATACTGGAAGGCCCACAACAAGGAAATTATAATAGTTAATATAAGAGGCACAGGCTAGAGTCTTGGCATTGCTGATATTCAGATAAATCCAGGCCTGGCAATATTGTGGAGAGGAGAGAAAACAGACATTGAGAGTGCGTAATCAAGAAGGATGCCAAGATTTCAAACAACCTATGAGGGTTCAACAAGCACAGCATCAATGGCAGCAGAAAAACTGGACAACAGAGAGATTTGATGCCTACTGGCATAATTTGAGTTTTGTCTGTATTTACTTTAAGAGATAGAGCAGTGCTAGCAGGAGAGTCAAAGTTGTATAGTTGTAATCATCTTAGCACATAATTATCAGGTACTCTGTGTACCTGTGAAAGCATCTGAGGCTGAAACAGAGAGATTTATTTCTCTCTCTCTCCCATTACTTGGACATAATTATCAGGTACTCTGTGTACCTGTGGAAGCGTCTGAGGCTGAAACTTATGGCCAAATAATGGGAGAGAGAGAGAAACATTTTCCCTGACTATAAAAGAATAAACCAGTAGACCTAATTTGTGTGGAGAATGAAACAGTGTTGAAAAAATGGAATTATGCACAGCATGATCAGCTGAAATGGAGAATAATGTGAAGCATGAGAGTGAGGAGTAACTCTGCAACCAAAACCATTCCCTTTCCCACACACAAATGAAAATCATTTCTTTAAAGCAATTTGGTGCCAAATACTCCATTTGCATAGAACCATACATTGAAATGACAGCGCTGAGTCCCGAGCATTTAAGAGAAGCATTTTAGAAGTACAATGCTTTTCTGCTGTGCTTCAACCTACAGGTAATTCAGCTTGAATTGCTCTGCGTCAGGGGGGTCTCTCAAAAGCCTGCAGAAACTGCTTTTGACTGAGAATAGGGAAGCTCTCCACACATCTCTAGGGGGTGTTGTGTATTATGGATGGGATTATATTTTGGCAGGTATGCGATACAGTGTCTTCATAATTACACTTACCTTCAAGACATATAAACAAAGGTATATGTAGAGTTGTCAAATTGCGTGACACAATTGCTTTTTGGAAAATACAAAATTTCTTAGCCTGCGACCCTCTCAGCCAAACGCTGCTTCTCCATTATGACCAGCTCTCTGTATATTGTGAGATGTTTTATGACAAAATCTGAATCATCAGTCTGAAGAACACGAGGTGCTTTTGGTTCCTTAGCGACACCAGTGACAAGCTGCCCCCTTTCCATCTCTCAGATTGTTATAATTAGCTCCCGCTCTCCAGCACATATCCTTTCGATCGAACCCTCCAAGTTGCTTTCTTGTTGCGTCAGTGGTGTGCTGTGCCTCTTTGTTTTTAATGTATGCTTGTTTATTTATTCATTTATACTGTATATTCTTTCTCTCTGATCCCACTTCATAGAGAATATGAAGGATGTGTCCTGTTTGTTTTCAGAGTTGTATGCATCTTGTGGTGCCATCAGGTCTTGACCCAGCAGCCTTCCTCTGTCTGTGAATTTTATCTTGCCTTGGTTTGAGCCGAATTCAGCATGAGCTCATCGCATCTAATGAAAACCAAGGAGAGAGACAGTCCGCTCATGTCTAGTTTTTTTCTTTTTTTCCAAGTCTTTTCAGCACTGAATTGGCATCTATTATAACTTAGTATGCCATTTTGTAACACTACAAGGTTCAAGGTTACTTTATTGTCATCAGCAGCTGTGTACACGCACAAAGTGAGATGAGACAATGTTTCTCCATGGACCACCGGGCAACATATAGCAACATACAACATTCGACAGAGTGCACGTTACAACAAACAACAGACAAACAATAAATAGAGAACAAATGTGGACATTGCGTAAGCCTTCTGGGGTGATAAGTGTTGCACTATAGGTATGACAACAGAACACTACAATAAATAAACAATACATAGACAATGTAGCAGCATCACAGTAATCTGAGTGGGGAACTTAGTTTACCAGAAAATTTAAATATTGCATTATATATACATTATTGCACATGAGCATATGTTGCACTGGAATCATATTCTTGTTGCACAGTTATCAACATAGAAAAATCACAATGAGTAAGTGTAGAATTATAACAGTGACGGGTCGTTAGGGTGCCTGTACTGACAGTAAACAGGGTTACAGTAGAGTGCAGGTGTAGCTCAGTATAAAACTAAGTATAGACATTTTAAGCAGTATGAATAGCAAAAAGTGAGGTGATTGATAGTACAGTATAAAGTGAGATAGTTGAAATATGCTGGTCAACCAGGAACTAGACATTTATATGCATTTATATGCGTTTGTGTGCATTCAGGGCCCTGATGGCCTGTGGTATGAAGCTGTTGCACAGTCGTGCAGAACCAGAACGGAAGCTTCGATAGCGTTTGCCAGATGGTAGAAGGGAGAAGAGTCCATGTAGTGGATGGGAACAGTTCCTCACAATGTTATTGGCTCTGTTAAAGCAGCGGGTTTCGAAAATGTCCTTCAGGGGGGCAGGGGCACACCAATTACCTTCTCAGCTTCTCTCACTCTCCACTGCAGTGAGTTACAGTCCGAGACAGAGCAGTTCAGGTACCAGACAGTGATGCAACAGGCGAGGAGACTTTCGATGGTGCTCCTATGTGGTGAGGATTGGTAGGGGGAGGCTTGCTTTGCTCAGTCTCCGTAGAAATTGCTTGCGCTGCCAGACCCTTTTAACTATAGCGGTGGAGTTGAGGGTCCAAGAGAGGTCTTCTGTGATATGGATGCCCTGGAAATTTGTGTTGTTGCCCCTCTCTACTGGAGCGCCGTCGATGGTGAGAGGTGGGTAAGCAGGGCTGGATTTTCTGAAGTCAATTATCATCTCCTTTGTCTTATTTATTGAGAGAGAGATTATTGTCCTTACACCAGGCAGCCAGTCTTGTCACCTCCTCTGTGTCAATCTATATATCAAGAGATATAATTACAGATTATACTGGTTTATACTCTTTACTCTTTATTCTTCAGTCCTTATTCTTTAAGATTATTTTGACTATATCTGCCAATCAAAGCCACCCCCCCAAAACTGGGTGACTGTGGGTAGTATGTCAGACTTTACTGAGTTCTGAGGGTTCAGTGAATGTTGTGCTGTCTATGCTTTTAGGCTGGGGTATTTGGTTTACTGATAGTTTGTTTTATTCTAAAACCAAACCTCTTCTACATTTGTGTCAATACATTTCCCATCTTTGTAACCATGTAGCAACACAGTTTATATAAGATGAATGGCAAAACACCAAAACATGTGAGCATTTCTCCAGGCTTTAAACTTCTTGTCCCCTGTGTTCCTCCTCTAATGCTCTGTTGGAAACACTGTAGATTACTCTTGACCTCTTAGCTCATCATCCAGACTTCTGTCCATCCTCCAGGAAAGTGTCTCTGATACCAGTCTAGGAGTCCATTTTTCCCAGGAGTCTTTAGAGTACAGCAGCTTCCTATTCTGTAAATCAGCTGGGGAACTGAGCTCTGCTGAACGCTGCTAGATTAACATGGTGCGATAAGTCATGGCAATCAAGTGGGCGGTGGAAAAGCTGCAGTATTACCTGACATATAGGCATTTCACTCTCATTACAGGTCACCAGATGGCTCCTCAAGGATTTCTCTTTTTAGTTGGTGATGTGGAATAGCGTGTCCACAGGGCCACTGGCTGCTCTCCAGGATGCAGAAGATACACCATCTATGCATCTTCAGCACCAGGTTTGAAGTGCTGAAGCCCATATGGCTAGGAGGTGGGATTTCGGAAGAAGGCACAGCTGGTTGCTACTGTATTCAGAGGAGAATTTACATTCAAATGTACTTTTTCCCCACATTGTGTAAAGGATCTTTGTCATTTTTTCCTAGAACCACAAGTCAAGAATCATTTAGGACCTTTGTTTTAAAAGTGTCGTTAACCGTATAGCTTTTTTAGCCCTTTCCAGCATGCCTATTCAAATATCCTTTTTATGTCTTTATTCGAAATGTCTCAGCCATCTAGTCACATATTTTACATTGGAATGTTGCATTAAGAAGCGGCCATACATTTTGAAAAAAAAAATTGTTATAGGAATTTATTTTATTTATTACTACTCTCTGAGAAATTACTAGGAAGCAAACTTTGCATATTCATTTTAGCCTCATCAATAAAGAGACCTGGTAAATGATGTGATGTAAGACAGTTATAAAACTAAGACTGTAAAAACTATTTTCACTTAATTGCTGACACCCACATAGGCAGTAAGTGGGATTTCTGAGGCAGGCACAGCTGGTTACCATTATATTCAGAAGGGAATGCCCATTCAGATTTATTTATAGGAATTCATTTCAAATTGTTACTATACTCTTGAGAAATGACTGGGAAGCAAACATCGCATATTCATTTGAACCTCATCAGTAAAAAAGTGACCTGGTCAGAGATGTGAGGTAAGACAGTTATAAAACTTGTTATTGCTATAAAATCTATTTTTGCTTGGTCTGGAGTGCTGAAGCCCACATGGGCAGTAGGTGGGATTTCTGAGGGAGGCACATTTGGTTACCACTAAAGAAAGACACCTGCTCCTACTCACCTCAGCCCACCTCAAAAAACCGACACAGAAGAAATCCTTTCAGTACAACACTGGCACTCTTAATGTGCTGGCTGGAGCATGAGAATTTCATCTACAGTGTTTAATCAAGAGAACTAAGAGAAGATGAATAGTGTTTGGATTTCCTAGAAAAAGAAAGGTGTATTCAGAAACAAATGCAAAAAAATAAAAATAGGATGACTGCAGAAATGATACTGTACCGACAAAAATACACAAATGCTTGTAGGTCTCTGCAAATTCCAATGTTTATTCCAAAATCAAGGCTATTACAAGAGAGTTTGCTCTTTTCTGCAAGAACAGTCTCAGATATTCTGTAAAAGTATTTATTTTAAGGGCTGGTTCCTCAGAACCATATAAAGCCTAGGTCTAGACTAAAAAACACCATCAGGTGTCTAATAGAGCAATGTTTCTTTTTTATCCCACTGACAAGACTTACTGATTTATATACACTGATATTTAATTCAACATTTTATTCTGCAGTTGAGGCAATAAGATTCTTTTCTCAAAACTGAAGGAGGACAAAAAATTACTGTACAAAATAACAGTACATTAACAGTCAAATGTACTGACACCCAAATTTACTGGCACATGTCTTCTAATATCAGCTGAAAAGAACAAACCATTTGTCTTTCACTCTAGTGAAGGAATTCTAGGACAGAAGACAAAGTCAAAGAAAAACAATGTTTGTGGTTTTTGTCAGAATTATTGGCCCCCAAGGACAAGCAATTAGCTGGCCTGCCTTTAGCAAGGATAAATGGCATAATACCTGCACCTGCAACAAACAAGCAAAGCAGTCATTTCTTAGTTATTTTTAAATATTAACTATTCATTTTTTAAAATAAAAGATGCCTGTGTAAAATTAAATATGAATGAAAATACGAATATTTAAATCAAAATGTATTACACCCTTATATTAACTAGACTGCATTTCCACAAGAAAATGCAAAATGAGACTGCACAGTTGCTGTGGTAACTGTGGTTGTTACTGGTTCCTATGTTGTTGCTAGGTGGTTAGTAATGCTTGCTTGGGTGTTGTTGGGTGGTTACTAATGGTGCAGCAGTTACATTCTAGCCTCTGATCAACAAATGAAAAACTGCATCCACGCAGAACATACCGGATATTAAAGAAAGGTTTAGCATTGGAATTTTGCCAAAATTTGATACAGGTTTGGATAAGAAGAGGCACCAAATTTCAGCTATGTAAAGATGATAATAATAATAATAATAATAATAATAATAATAATAATAATAATAATAACAACAATAAGCTTAAAAATAACAATAATGTGATTACTGATGCAGTCACACTAATAAAACACAGTAGAGTTCTATACCATCTGGGAGTCCTCATGGCTTAATTTCAGATTGGTGTCCTCTCTGCAGGGACTACAGTCTGATGGTCACTTTGAGGAAGCTATTTATCATGAGGTCGCTCCAGGGATGCTGAAACATAGAATTCATTTTCTTCTCAACTGTACTCCAATAGCATAAAATAATGGCCATGCAGTCACCCTGTTGAACTGCTAAATTTCTCTTTGAACTAAATTCAAACACTGCTGATAGCAAGATATACATTTTTTGTTTTATTTTTAACCATGTGAGTATATTAATTAGTGTTACTTCCCCAGGGATATGTGCCTTGACCAAAAAAAACAGAAAAAAACAGGTAAACAGGCATCAAGGTCAAAACCTGATAAAATACAAACACTGGAGGGAAAACAGGTCAGACTCACCAGCTTGGAAAAACATACAGTGCAGTCATTTAACAAAGCCGAAAATGTTTATTTAACATTTGTTAAACTTTTTAAATGAAACAGCAGGAATAAAAGTCATGTATCAGTCATGTCAACAAATTTAAAGAGTCTCTACATTGTGTAAAGCTTCTATGTACATTAAAAGTCAAGAAACTTAAAGGACCCTTCGTTTAAACAAAATCTGTGGCTAACTACCTGTTTAGCTTCTTTAACCCTTTCCAGCCTGCCCAAATTTTCTGTTTATGTGTTCAGTGGCTATATTTCAGCCATCCAGTCACTTATTGTACATCTGAAAGTTGCATTGTGAAGCTTCTTTACATTTTGACATAACAGGTTAGAGTATTTATTTCAATTTTTTTACACTCTGAGGAAATTACTAGGCAGTAAATATCACATATTCATTTTAACCTCATTAGTGTATAATAATAGTTTTTATAAAAGGCAAAAAAAGTAAAGTGTTAGTTGTCTTTTGGCTTGATGCGCATCCATTGTATCAATGAAACAAGTGGTCAAACAATATCTCATGAATTTGTATCAAAGGGCTGCTGTAAAGGTTAGAGCAGAACAAGTTCAGCCATGCTTCAACAGTGGTCAAATAGAAAATAATGGGAAAAAATGAAAGAAAGAACATCTGGAAGGGAGTGTGAGAGAGGGAGAGGAGAGGACATTACTGATACAGGGTAGTGGGTGTGCAAGTCCTCCCTTTCTAATGCCGTGTTCATCACTATAATGACTGTATAATTGGGAGACTTTTGATGGAGGCTGTTAGGAGAGTCATGGTCCCAGGCAGTAATTACACTGAGCAGCCATGAAAGGTCATGTGAGACACAGGGAGAATATGACAGTAATGGAATTCTCCCACCATGGGCTTCACGTTTGTGCAATGTTGCTATCATGTATTTTAAACAGCTACAACACACTGGATTCTAATAGGTGACACAAAGCATTCTCTGCATTCTTTAAATCCCTCTGAAAGTGATCTGGTCTTGTTTATTAAGGCATATATGCTGCATGTTTCCTGTATTTTAATATTTGAGGTCCACCTTTAGCATATGTTGTGTTGTGTTCATGCTCCAAATTTCTAAGTGATTTTGAAAGGCTGAATAGGTGAAAATCTATCAGAAACAACATTAAAACCACTAACAGGTGAATTCCTAACAATGGCACTTTTCTAGGAATGGGATATATTAGGCAACAGTGGTCAGTATCTACCAAATGTGGTCCTGGAAAAGACAATAATCAAGAGATAAAGAGATACCATAGCAAAAATCACTGTAAATGCAATGCTGGTATCAGAACACACAATGCATTGCACCTTGCTGCTTGTGGAGCTGCATAACTGCACACCTATCAGAGGACCCATGCTGACCCCTGCCCTCCACCAAAAGTACCTATAATGGGCACATGAGCATCAGAACAAGGGAAGAAGGCCTGTTCTGATTAACCACCTTTTTATTTACATTTTTTGGACAGCTGGGTTGTGTGCAGTTTACTGCTGTGAAACTTTGGGTCCTGACATTCATATGGATGTTACAGGCACATTCCTTCATGACAGTATTTAGTAATAGCAGCAGGATAATGTGTCCTGCTGCACTGACAACATTTTTTAGGAATGGTATTGGAATGGTTAGGGAGTTAGGCCCTGTGGTTAGGGAGTTGTCCCTGTGCTCAGAAGGTTGTAGGTTCAAATCCCAGGACTGCTAGTGGCAGATTGGTGAATGAGTTAAATGCAGAGAAAGAATTTCACCTTGTTCAAACTGTAAGGGGCCTATTTACTTTACTTTTAACATCCTTCGACAAACTATAGTCCAATCCATGGAGGCCCAAGCATGCAAATTTACTGCAAATATTGCTGCAAATGCTGCACATGTTTTAGTGCAAATACCATGCCTCAACAGATCAGAGCTGGAGGACCTACAAAGTATTATTGTTGGCTGTAAGGTTATGGCTGATCAGTGTATGTAAATAAATGTTTTTGTAACCTCAGTTTTAAAAAAAAAAGACAGTTTTAAAATTGCCTGTTTTTAGAACTTTTATGTGTAGACAGTATGGTCTGACAAGTGAATATTATTTCAAAATCTGTGGTATGGGCTACTTAAAGGATTGATATAAATATTATTATTTTTATTCACCATCATCATCATCATCATCATCATCATCATCATCATCATCATCATCATCACTGTGAGGTTTTCATTCTGGATAAACACACAGATATAGGCCTTGAGAAGAGTTACAGTAGGCAACTGTAAACCCACACAGACTTAAAAGCACATTCAGTATTATCCCATCTCACATAGTGTGCTGTAATTGCAGAATGTAATCTACAGAGTCTCATTACGGCCTGAAGAATGTTGCCTCTGTTTCTACCTGCCATTGCATTCCCCTCTTTTGTCAGGTAGACAAAGTTGTCAGTCAAGTTGGTAAAGCTATTTTCCGTTGTCAATAGTACAGAGGGGAGAGTGGTGAGGGGTCTCAATAGAGGAGGAGAGATTAAAGTGTTGCTTAGCTGAGAGGAATTCAGTTCTGGAGCTAATGTATTGACAGACAGAAGAGCCTCGACCATCTCTCTCTCTTTCTCTCTCACTCTCTCTCTGGAGGTGTAATTACCATGTCTGCTTCTGTTACGGTTATTAATGTTTGCCTATGTACTGTATATATGTGCACTAATATATTAAACTATATGTCATTAAATATTGGAACTTCACAGCACAACTGTGCTTGCAACTCACATATGGTTGCAGAAAGTACAGTGGCCTTTAAGTTTTCTGTACCTAATCTTTTGCACACTAGTCCATGTTATGAATGTGCATGTGTTGAAGGCCCTTTGGTGTGAAATGCTTTTTTTGTGGCACAAACATTATATAAATGTTTAGAAAGGTCTATGAAGCCCTATGGAGGAGACAGGTTAAGACATGGATTGTACACTGTATGGAAACATGGGCTAAGCGCTATATGTGGAGAAATGGCAAGAAAAATAGATACCTGTTCCTTTGAACAAGGAGTAATAGTAAATGTCTGAAATATAGCTTTGTCCAGAATGGTGCAACGCTGGGTTCCCAGCCTGGAAAATCTGGAAAATATAGATATGTGTAGACTAGGTTTTTATTCAAATGACTGAAAAATGGGAACATTAATGATAACCTGGAAAAAGATAAAGCCAGTTAAAAGATAAAGAAGGAAAACGATAAAAAAACCAAAAAGAATAAATACAAATAACATTCTACAGTACATGGTGATAATATGTTCAGTATATCACTGTGTTCCTTGTGGAAGTCCAGTATTTCTTGTAGTTCCCATCAGAAACCTGGTTTGACTCAATGAGTCTTTCATGAAATTAAATCAGGAGCTGCTGATGGAGTTTCGCAAATCCAAACAATGGCTGGAGGAACCAAGAAGGAACAAAAACATATATATATATATA
>JBBJLS010000109.1:40056723-40067550 GCA_037577275.1 Bryconaethiops microstoma
TCCAGATGATCAGGCGGTGATCAGTATACTGGTAGTGCTGAATGCTGAGTGGTTGGAACTCCTTTATCTAGGCTCCTTGTATCTGTAGGCACTTTGCAGCCTGTCACATTTAAATATTAGTGTCTTTTATATATGCAGTAATGGTCACAGCAATCAAAAATATGACCTAATATACTGAGGCAAAAAATAAAAATGCTTCAGTAAGAATGATGATAGAACTAAGTCCATCTATAGAGTGCAGTTTAAGACAATGTACATACATGCACGGCTGTCAGAAGCATTTTAATGTGTGGGTGCTCTGCAGTCGTAGTCTCGCATGTTTCACTCATACGTCACCCCCTAACATAATTGTTCCTGTGTTCTGATTAATTATGCTCCCTTGTCGAAAAATGCTCCCTTTAAGTACAGTTCATACAGTTTATAACACTGATAATGATGTGAAATAGACAAATAATATGCATAGTCAGGGAAAATTATATTATATATAAATGAGTAGAGCCTAGATATAAAGCCAGTTTATACAGTCAGGTTCTAACACTGAGAAATGCTACCTTGAAGCAGGGCACAGGCTACTTGCTCTGCTAACAGGTTGTGGTGATTCTGGGCAGTGCTGATGTTTCCCAGCTTCAGATAGCATTCTGCAAAGAAAAAGGCAATTTAGAATCAGAATCAGAAAACTTTATTGATCCTGGAGGAAACTGCTATTATAATGACTGCAAAGACACCGATTCCAGAGTAGTGACATGTACTCATATGCCCTTTAACTGTGCACTGAAGACAGGATGTAGGAGCAAACAAGCACACGTACAAGTCAAAAATAAAAATTAAAAGAGCTTTTAAGATATTAATCACTGTAAACCAGCGACCCCAACAGAAGATAGCACATATAAACCAGCGACCCCAACGGAAGATAGCACATATAAACCAGCGACCCCAACGGAAGATGGCACAGATAAACCAGTGTCCAACACAAGATAGCACAGATAAACCAGTGTCCAATGCAAGATGGCACAGATAAACCAGTGTCCAATGCAAGAGGGTACAGATAAACCAGTGTCCAATGCAAGATGGTACAGATAAACCAGTGTCCAATGCAAGATAGCACAGATAAACCAGTGTCCAATGCAAGATGGCACAGATAAACCAGTGTCCAATGCAAGATGGCACAGATAAACCAGCTTGCCTAATGCTAGGTGACACAGATTTGTGGGCGTGGCACTGAATCCTAAGACTGTGAAACTGCACATTTGCAGAAGGGCACGGTAGCAAATCTCGATGGGTAGCATTTTTCGACAGAACACCGGATCGGGTTAAAGTCACATGGTGCAATTAATCAGCGTTAATTTTTTAACACATTATTTTTTCTATGATTAATTGATCCAAAGGAATGCATTAATTCAACACACCTAATATGTACATATATATTTGGCAACAGTAAACTTCAGTCTGACTAAAAAGAGATATGTTTCACCCTCTGTTTGCTAATAGTGATTTATGTGACTGAGCTACAGTACCATGTATGATTTCTGATAAAATACAGAAAAAAGGTGAAAATTACAATGATTTTCAAAACAAACGCAATGAGGTTTAACTCCATCGCTTTTGACGGATTAGATTTCCCGACCGGACTGTGTGCATATTAAAATTCCATTTTCTATCCCTGTGCTAATAAAGCAGTGATTTACAGGTACAAGTTGTCACTAGCAGCCTGGGATGTGAGGGCAATATTTATCTTCACAGGGAACACGTTAGCTAAAATGAGCTAAACTTAGTTATGGGGTGTGCAGCCTCTATACTTCTGCGAGCAGTAAAACATAACACTGTAAATATCACAGTGTGACAGTGTGAACTGTCTGAATATCACAGCAATTATGCAAATTTTCAATTAGATTAATGTGAACATGTAATGTGACCTCCTTAGTTAATTAAATTTGAATGAAGGTCTTTCAAAACTCCTGCGGTCTCTGTGTGGCAAACCCACTGCGCCGCTCAAGACCGCCACGTCTCCCTTAACATAATCAAAATATCCACCTGAAGGTCTGAGGGTCAAGCAAAATCAGGCAACACCTCAAAAACTGGAGTGTTTGCCTTGGACTGTGCACCACTTACAATGAAAACTGAATGCTTGTTTCTTCTGAAAACCTTCTTTTCTGTAACTTTTTCTTCTACTGGTCAGGATGTGATATACTTCTCTCGCTTTGACCGATCTGAAATAGCAGCAGACACATAAACAGATCTTCACATCTTACTGCTGAATGAGTTCCTGTGCTTTTTGTAGGTCACCTCCCTGTAGATGGTGGACTCGCTGCCTATTCTACGGAGCTCTTCCTGCGCTCTGAACCTCAGAGTGCTTCCTGTCCAAACGCTCTGACAGATTAAGAGCAGTCATAAATTCACGTCCCAATGGAGAGCTTTTCTGCTCATAATGGAGAACATCAGGCTAGCATGGCCTGACTATCTCACCCAAAATAAATCATTTTAATTACTGCTTCTGGTATGGGCTTTGGCAGTCCATGGATTGAGCAACAGCGGGTCACCCAGCAGCAGGTCTTTTAGAACAATTTACTGTGACACTCTGTGTACTGTAGTTGTCAGAAACAGATAGATGCGAATGGCTTTGCTTTCGAAACCTTTTTCAAAACCATGAGCGTATTGACACATACCTATGCTGCTCATTGGCATGGACTCCAAAACCTGTCGACCGAAGAAGCTCCTCATTTGTGAATGTTTTGCCTGAGGTGATCATAAATAAAGCAGTGCATGCTGGTTTGTAGTAAATGCATGAGCCAATTAGGATTAGAAATAAAAAGCACATGCACAGTAATCAAACTTCTATCTACATCACACGTTATCCTCTTGTCTCATTTGTAATATGATCTACTCTTTAGACATCATAACATTAAAGTAATATTAATAATAGTATAACATAACTATAATATAAATAAAATAACATAATTTATAGAGCTCTTTTCATACATGCAGAAGATCAAGGTGCTTTAAAAAAAAAACATCAGGCAAAAAGAAAAACGAATGGAAAAATAATGCTGTTTGCATTCGAATCCGCTAAAGGTTAATTCAGTCTAGAAAAGCATTGTTGTGTGTGTTTATGTGTATTATAAGTTGGCTTCAGCTTTCGCAGAGATGACTGAAGTGACTAAACATATCCAGCAGATGTTGAAAGGAGGGACCTCTGCCCCACCTCAGTCATTTAAGCCTCAAATCAAGGTATCAAGGAAACAGTCAGCTGGTAATAGAACGGTCAGTGGAGCTCAAACCTCCAGACAGTCGTATTATCCACAGCTAATTAAACTCTGGAGCTTGTGCCGCTCCTGCAGCTCCGCTGTTGTGTGATTAAGTTTTGGGGGGGAGGGGGCAGAACCTGCACAACCTACTGAACAGAGGAAAGTGTGTGTGTGTGTGTGCATGTGTGTGTGTGTCTGTGCGTGTGCGTGTGTGTTCATGCACAGATGCCTGACTGTACATCCTTATAAAGTTCAATAACCCAAATTTCATATCATTACTGCCTTATCCAGACCTCGTACCTTGTAACCTTGTGTTTTTCCCCCTTTTTTCCTTTTTTATTACACCATCAGAAAACACCAGGTGTTCTTCATATGATGCAAACATTTCATGACGAATGGACCGATAGAAATTGCTCAAAATCTCATTACACTAATGGACATTGAGCTTAAGAACATTGTTCCCTTGTTCTATTAAATTACCCTTACAGAAATTTGAGATGTTATTACGGTGGCGATATATTATGGGGTTATGCATCAGGTGTCAAGCAACTGTGCTTTACCATGGACTCATAGCAGTTACTCAGCCTGTATAAAGCCATGTATTCATATATGGTACCGTAATATACTGGAATAACCTCTTTACCAGCAGAAAGATTGGTTGTGAATGTTTTTACGAACACATGAAGGACATGGAGTCCTTTGCCATTGTATCATGTCATTTCTTGCAGATACGTTTGACGATGAAGTCCTTAGGAGGATTCCAGATTCACATATGTATATGTATAAACATATGTATACTTCACTGTAGTAAATAGTGGGTTTTAACCTGAAAGGGTGAAATCAAACAGTAGTAGCATGCAAATTTCTATATCTATACTGTCTTGGTCTTTGATTAGGTGATCCAAAAAGAATAAAAATCTCTTTGAGTAGATCCTGAGTCTTATGATTTGACTCCGTACTGTTAGTGTAACGTTGACAATCAGTAATTGTCCTTCTACCTTCAACGTTTTCCTAATACAAAGTGCTCTGTTTAAGGTTCTTCTCTGGCGCTTATTTCAGAGGAGTGATGGAAGTCATCTATTTCCCTGGCTTTAACTGCTCAGGACTGTTGCAGGAGACAATTGATGAGTAAACACTGCACAGGCTTTCCTGTGATCGATGATCCATTTGCAGAACTTTCCAAAGACATATGGAGCCCCTCTGAGTGTGCATGTATGTGTAAGCGAGCATACATTTAGCTTTTTAAGAGAGGGCTATGCCAGTTTACTCTTTATTCTACTGTAACATTGATGCATTTCTAAATAAGCAGAAATATTAAATGACCAAAAATGGCAACTTCTCAGTTATAAGTGTGCTTTTGACTTAAAACATTATAATAAAAACATAACAATGTTTAAAATAGCATTCATTTCTCTCTCTCCCTCTCTCTTTATTTACACATACACACATGCACTCATATGACTCGTGATAAACTATACAGTTTGAACAAATATGCATCGTTTGAAAGAATCGTTTGATTTCTGACTTGCTGGTACACTCCAGCCTTTGCATGGATTTGATAAATTCCATGAACAGCAGACCTAATTTAATGAAATTAATTGGATAAACAAGGTATTATATGATATCTGTAAATGAGGTCCCTTAATGAGAGAGAAAATGAGAAAAATGGCTCTGTAATCAGTTCAGAGCCATTTTTTAATCTCATACATAACACTGATTGTTTAAAGAACTGTCCATTAAAACATTCTTTAGAGATCCAAGGTGGTTCCTCTATGGCATCACTCATGGTAACCCATTCTGGCACCTTTTTTTTAACTGTGCATGTTAACATTAATGCACACAGTGTCCTTATATCTAGGCGAAATACTGGCCTCGTGCTTCACTTCACCACTGCAGTATCTTTTGAGAAAATTTGCGAAAGTGGAGAAAATCCCAGTTTCTAAACTAATTCTAGCTTTCTTTGGCAGCTAGACAGATCAAACATGCTGCTAAGCCCTGCACTGAAGTCACGCGGACCCTCTGCCAACTCACTTTTCATAATCCCATATGGGAGCTACATGTCGTACACTTGACTTTGGAAATTCATTTTTAGAAATCTGTTTTAAAACATGCCAAAACTTAGACTGAAATACTTCTGCACACTGTACTACAGTTCGCCTAGTGCTTAAATCACAGAGAAGCCTATAAAAGAACATTCTGAGAAAGGCTAATAATGTGACACACGCCTCCATGTGTCTTCTTCTCCTACTATATGGCAGTACATTCATTACTTTCCAAGAACTCTGCTGCCTTCTTTTTTTTCTTCTTCTGTTTCCTACTGGATATTTTCCATAAAGGTGTAGGTGATACGAGTCTTGAAAGTTGAGCATCACTCCTGCTTTAGTTACTCAAGGCTGTTTCAAGAGACAAACAAGCAGGGCTGATGGGTAAACGCCTCAGAGAGATCCTAGTGATAGATGACATCCAAGCTACACTTTACAAAGACATATTGGCCCTGTCCAAAAGCACACACTCATGGGAGTGCCAGTGTTCAGACAGTTTGTCTGTCTGCTCACAGGGAAGCGACTCAATGAATCACCGTTTTACCGTGTCAGAATGTATAAGCTGCTACTGTAACTCATTATTTCTGACATGGCAGGGGCAAAATAACAGTTATTAATTCAAAGTAGTTAATGAGTGCTTACAAAGCAATTCATGGAAATTCCTAATTAGGGCTTTTCGTTCAAATTAAATCGCGCAAATCAAGAGCAAGGTCTGAAATGAATCACTTTGTGTACAGTTTTATGATGGTGCCGCTTGGGATGAGGTAATTTGTAATTATAATAAACTACCTGAAAATTTTACAGGCGCATCAGAGAGACAGATGCATCGTTTCGAAGCACAGCACTGTCACCACTCACCCAAGTGAAGTACAATGTGTGTGTGTGTGTGTGTGTGTGTGTGTGTGTGTGTGTGTGTGTGTGTGTGTGTGTGTGTGTGAGAGAGATGTAGAGAGAGAGAGATACAAAAAGGGGGGCGGGGTGAGTGGAACAGGAGTGTGTAGATGCATCTCTCTTAGGAGCAGTTCATCGAGCAGTTCATTTTCCATGACAACATCAAATTCTTCCATTTACCAGATAATTCATGCACCTACAGTGTTCCCAAACCCACCTCATCCTTCAGTCTAAGATGTCTCTGGCAGTTTATATGCTGTTAATCCTTCGATCCTGATTTTAAAAAAAGAATTATTTCATTTAAATTGTATTATTATGTTAATATTAAGAGTTCTGAGTGCTGTAGTCTCATTTACTTTCATCTACAGAAAAAACTGTCTAATAAAACCAAACCTTGTATAAATAAAACCTTTTCTCTATGATAATCTTATTTTTTGCATGCGCACTAATGGGATTGTACTTAGTTTCCAATCAAACCGTAATGACGAACTGAGAGTATGAATACAAATGTGACCGTGTTGAATTAAAAGAATTAAAAAATCACATGTATTTTTTACTTCCCCCGCAGGGCTATATGGGTGCCCCCCTGTAACATTCAAATGTTTGCTTCGTAAAAAAACATATTTTGTGACAGAAAACTCCAGTTACACATGTTAACCTATCTTACAATGCAACATTGTGAACATATTACAGTTATCTCTGGGGCAGATTTTAATGAGTTATCTCTGCAGTGGATTTTAATGAGTTAAAGGGAACAAAGCCAATGTCTCTTAATGCATCGCCGGCAGCAAGACGTTAGAAAAGATTGGGTTAATGGAAAGAGAGCAGAGGTGGATACAGTTTGGAATGAACAGTGAAATGGCCGACTTGCTGTGAGTTGAAAGTCACAGAAGGCCCTACTGAAGGTTTCACATGGTGACTAACTTGATATAGGTTCCAGACGGAGGACCTCAATTCATCGTCTGCTGTGTCTTGTTGTTGCGCTGAGACATTCAGCCTCACAGTAATGACTGCAGAGAGAGTCTTTAGAGAAGTGAGTTCACTGGCATGAACTGACTCGTGAACAGTGGAGACCAAGGCAAGGCAAGCAGAACAGGAGGCAGATGAGGAAGAGGTGACATTTTCCATCTCATTTCCCACACTGGGCCTCTGAGGAAAAAGAGCAGCAAGCGAGAAACAGGGTAAATACAAAAGTCGTAAACCCAAGTCCCGTTTATAAGACCCCTCTCAAAGAGGACCCCGGTGATGAGAAGAGAAGGATTTCATGGAGCTGATTCAGCTGCCATTAGCAGACCCTCTGAAGTTGTCGGAGGCTAAATCCTGTGTCCTGTAGGATTACCCATTTCAACTGTCTGTCTACATGCGCTTAGCTCTTCTTCTTTCTTAGTTCAAGTTGGTTTTACCATCGTGAAGCCATGTAAATTAGGATTTCAGGTATTTAAGTCTGCTAAAGGGGTGATGTGAGCTTCCAAAACCTACTCAATCTAAGAGAGCCAGATTTCCTAGCCCTGTGTTCTTCCTTTTGATGATCCGTGCCATCGAAAGTGCTGATTAATCCTCTATTTTTATCAAAGTGGATCATTTCCCTTTTAGAACTCATTACTGGTAATGATGGGGAACTGACTCACAGATGTGTAGAAGGATAACAGGGCATGTTAAACCTTATAAGGCTGATCAGTTCCCCCTGAACTTTTAACTGTTATCAAATAACTTGAAGAAAAGCCTAATTGATACTAAAGTGAAAGTGTAGATGCTTAACCCACACAGACAGACATAGCTTGGCTGCACAAACAGAATTCATTTAGTCTTTTCTATCTCCTTTTTTTTTTTTTTTTTTTTGGCCCTCGCACATTTCTCCCGAGGCTTCTCGCTGTGTCTCTCTAGAGTTTTCTTCATGCTGAGCTTCACCAGTAGCCCTGTGGGAGGGTGTGAAGTAAGGAAGATGGACATGTTGTACTAGTCCTGCTTATACAGAGCAACTGTTCAGTTTAGTATTACAGAATTTTATCATTTCTTTCCCCTTCCTTGATCTCATATTCTGATGACATGCAGTGTGAAATCCATCATGCCCAGTAATGCTGTGTATTTCTTTTGAGCAAAAGAATTCAGTGCATTTTGCTTGCAGGAAAAGGGGAACCTACCCGTCAGTGGTGGCTCCATGCAAGTAGCCTATAAATTCACAATGCAAGACAAGGTGTTCAAATACCTCACAAGTTTCTTCTTAACAGTGACAAATCACTACCTGTACTGAGAAAGGAGGTTTCTTTCTAATATTAATATCAGTTTTATAGCTGTGAGGATATTTTCAGCTTTAATATTTACAGCACAACGTGTGCAGCTTTTTTACAGGACCTGTTCAATAACAGCAAATGTATAAATGTTCCAGGGAACATATGTTATCCACGGAAACATGTGGGTTTGTACAGTTCTCACGGTGGTGAGGAGAGTGGAATGGAGAGCACAACCAATTGTGCTTTGGACTGCTGGTGACAGATGGCTGCGGCATCATTTGGAACCGAACAAATCTTGACAGGGCCAACGCTTAAGCAACTGCACTACTACTGATACATTTTAATGTACTATTAGTGTTTGTCATGTCCAGTCCATCTCAGTCATGCCCCCAGCGGGTACCGTCGCCTGAGTATTAGGTGTCCCCAAGTTCTGATGCATCTGGATGATGTTGTTAGCAGGGTTGCTAGGTACCTGATGACAAGTCCACCTGTCTTGTGTTAAGTTTAAGTATGTTTCATTGAGCTCTTTATTGTCAGTGTCGTGTCATTGTTTGTGTGTGTCTCTCCCCTGACTATAAAGCCCAGCCAATCTGGAGAGGTAGTTGTGCGGTCACCCAAGAAGCTGACTGAGCTTGCTCCACAGCTTCAACTAGCTCGCCACCTTGCTGCTGTTTGGGTTTGTCTTCTTGTTAGCTTGTATTGAAACCTGTATCTAACGCCTGTGCTCCTAGAGAGGAAATACGGATGTGTCACGAACTGGTCCTGTGTTCTACCACCCTCGTGCTCCCGGTGGCAGCGGAGAGCGAATCACTACCTGAGGAACCTGCACGAACTGAGGCGCTGTGGCGTCTTCTCTCATTGTCTTCCCCTTATCTTTACACAGAGGCGGGACCACAGGGGTGGCTGGGGGGTAGCACCTGATTGGCCACCCTGCCTGGCCACCCCCAGCAGAGCTGTCAATCAGTTTGTTCAGTTAGAGTAGTGCTTCAAACAGTAGGGCTGAGCTCCGGCCTCCTCTGTTCAAAGCCTGTTGGACTACTGCACAAAGCATAAAGACGAAAACGGGGTAAGTAAACAGTCATTTGCAATATTTAGTGTTTAATGATTCGCAAATGTTGACTTGAGGGTGACAAGTAAGTTGTATAGTGTTAGCATAGTGCCGCTAAGCTATAGAGTTCAGCTATGCTAAGCTAAGCATGCTAATTGCTTGACTAGGAAAAATTAGCCTGCTCCCAAGACAGTGTAACAAGTATTGAGAGGAGAAGGGCAAGGTCATTGCGCTTAAATGACTTTGTTGAACACTTTGCCAAACTACACCAAAACAGACATACAGCTGTCATAATCCTTGATCCTTTGTGAATAAGATACAGAAACTGTATAGGAACTCTACGCTGTGATATATTCAAATTTTGATGTATTCAAGTTTGCTTGTATTTAGGGTGCTTCAGATTGTGTGTCCACTGCAGGGGGAAACAGTCTTACATGCTAATAAAAATAAGTGTATTATTAAGGTAAATAAATAATTTTGTTATTCAAACCTTGGGCTACTGTTCATTACAATCTAAGACTGCAGGGCATTTAAATAAAATTGTCATTTTAGTGTGCCAACCTTCTACAGTCTGTGCCCCTGCCTGGCCCCCTCTAAAAAAATAATTCTAGGCACCCCCCCTGTCTTTACAGGAGTGATTGGTGAGCAGCACTCACCCCAGTGCTACACTGTGTGTGGAAATTCGACAGGCCACCATGTGAGTGTCACATTCCAGCCATGTCCGGACAGAGGGAATGAGGCACAGGCGCAGACTTCCATAATAAGGGAGGTTTATTTACACGAACAATAGAACAGAAAAAGGCTCGAGGGCCGACCACGAAAATAGGGACTGGAAAACAGGGGTAGCTCAGGAACTAAGAGGGACATAAACCGGGGAAACGTGAGGGTAAGACCCACAATCCAAAACAGGGTAAGGACAACTTTAATACAGGGGGAAACAGAACTAACAACCAATAAATAGACATACATAATTAGTGCCTGATCTCTGTCCAGCTGGAGATCCTTCTCCCTGAGCCAGACAGAGATTAGGTCACGCCCGCTAGAGGCACTGAGGTGAGATCTCACAGGACCCTCTAGCGGCCGCAGACAGGAACCGTGACAGTGAGTGTGCCTTACAAACTCATCTAGAGCCTCGGACGAGCAGCCGAGCACCTCCCTCCTCTCATGAAGCTGAGTTCCCATCTGGAGTGAAGGTCCTCCAGGATCGGTCCCTTTGTTTGTTCCTGTAGAAGCTTGTTTTCGTTTGGAGCTCTGTGAAGCTCAACCAAGTACTTGTGTTTATTAAAAACTCACTTTGCATCTTAATTTGTCTCCCGCAGTTGTGTCCACCCTACACGCCCAACATGACAGTTTATTAGTGCTGAGTTTCCTAT
>JBBJLS010000109.1:40081838-40093954 GCA_037577275.1 Bryconaethiops microstoma
GTGCTGGAGGTAGGATTTGAACCCACGACCTCTTGGTCCAGAGGCAAGTATCCTACCACTAGGCCACCACCACCCCTTGTTCTCTCTCTTTCATTCTCTCTCTTTCTCTCCCCACACAATAACACCAACACTGGGAACGAGCATGTACCAATAACACAGTGTGAAATTAGGATATTTTTACAGATTTGGATCTTGAGTTGCTGACTTGGATTTCGAATCTTGCAAAGTGACATTTTTTTTTCCAAATAAGTAGTTAATTTTGTTCATTGGAGCTAGTGTGGTGATGCAGGTATCATATGATATTTAGCATTGGTCATATTACTGCTGTAACCACATGCATAATCAATAATGAATAACCTCAAGACTTGGTCTGTAGTTACAATTTATGAATGAATTAGTACTCAAAAACTGAGAATTTGCAGTGGTCATGTGACAAGTGAGTGAAATACAGCCTGTAACTAAGCTGTCACAATTCACAAATCAGGACCTGTTTAGAGATGTGTCACCTGGAGGAGAATAATAACTGCCAATTCTGTTACATCAGCTAACAGACGCACATGCTGGTAAGCCTCACATAGAATAATTGGAAGATAAGGGTCATCCTACCCTCCCAGAGAGAGCGAAACCAATTGTGCTCTCTTGGACCCCAGGCCACGGATGGCTGCGCCACCACCAGGGATCAAACTCACAATATGCTGATGATAGGGCCAAGACAGTTAGATAGTTGGGCCACTCTCTCTCCTTCCTAGTGAAACTTTTTAATGACCTGGAGACATTTCATAATCTTAGGTGTGATAAAGATGCATTGGTCTAGATTCTGCTGTGAACAGATGATGTGTGTGTGTGTTTCATTGTGTGTGGGCGGGTGTGTATGTGGGTATGATTATTAATGTGGTATTTTTAAGAAGGATGGTAGCTTGATTTTAAAAGTCAAAGCGTCACTTCAGTTTACTTGCTTTCCTAAAAACCCAAACTAGCCTCATTATTTAATCCCCTACAGAATCTGGTGTTATTATTCGGCCATTAATCTGGTACAGCTACACTGTAATATGTAATACGCAATTATGTAATGCATATTATTTAGCAACTCCTGAATTATTCGATGGAAATTATGAAGCTGGGTCTTCTGGTGGCCTAGCTGGTGACCTAGCTGGTGACCTAGTGGTTGGGGAGTTGCCCCTGTCGTTCAAACCCCAGGACTGGCAGTGACACTGCTGAGGTACCTTTGAGCAAGGTACTGTCCCCACACACTGCTCCTCGGGCACCCCCTGTAGGTGGCAGCCCACTGCTAAATGGGTTAAATGCAAAGAAAGATTTTCACGTTGTTCACACTGTGTGCTGTGGTCTGTTCATGCACATGACTATAAAGGGACTCTTTACTTACTTACTTTACTTATTATGGATTGTTTGTAGGTATGAAAGAGAAGTGTGTGTTTTATGAGATTTTATCTTTCTGTGTGTGTTTGCAGGTTTAACAGTGTAAGGTGAGGATGCCACTGGTGAAAAGAAGTATCGAGCCCCGGCACCTGTGCCACACAGCACTGCCCCGTGGCATCAAGAATGAGCTGGAATGTGTCACCAACATTTCACTCGCCAACGTCATACGCCAGCTCAGCAGCCTCAGTGAGTGTGTGTGGATGAACCACTGCCAATGATAGGACCTGACTAATATGTTACTTTGCTGATAGACATTAAAAGTCCATGTATTTATTGGCATCCTCAGAAGTTCCACCAATAATACTCTGATAATAATAATAAGAAGATTCTTTTTAATTTATATTTCTGTTCCAGAGTACAACACTGTGAATTTTCTGTCACTGTCTAAAGAAATGGTAACCTAACTTTAAAGGAGAGGGCAAATCGTTCTATACTTCTAATGTAAGTTAATGTAAAAACATTTTATTCAAGTCCTTGCTGAGCATTTCTATTAGTCTATTCATCATGAAAGTTTCACACAATCCAGAGAGCATCTGCTATGTTCATATTTTGTAGAATATAAAAAAACAGATACATGGGTTTTTTGGGGGATAGGGATGGTATGTTGTTTACATGTTTTAACCCAAAATGTAATTGTCCATATGTTTTCCAAGCTTGTAATGTTTGAAAACAAAGTAATGTTTTTATTTTTCCTAAGTATATTGACACAAAATTCCATCAGCATCAGTAAGTTGTGTGTTAATAATATATGTAGTTGTGGACAGGTTATGGTTATGTTACAAAGTTATTTATAAATAACTGTTTTATTTAAACTTTGTGAGTCTCTTTAATGAGTTTTAGAAACATGTCAGTTCAGGGCACACACACTGACATGTTTCCAGTTGACAGTCATGTCAGTCAGTAAAGCACTTTTGGAGTCAGATTCATTTTCTACCCTATACTCTTTAAGCATAGACTCTTTGAGCAATGCCTTGGAAGAACCATTTCAGTTCCATTAAAAACACTGGAAATTAACCTTATGAGTATGATGAATACTTCATGGTATAAAGGCTCTTTACATGATGTAAAATGTTCTTTTGGGCAACAACAGGTTTCTTCTACTGCACTTTTTGGCACCCATATTTTTAAAGAATGTAAAACATTATATGAGGCACCAGGCATATAATGTAAATATTGTCATATTTCTCACCCCAGTCCTAGTCTTTAGCAGTCTGTCAGTCCACACACAATGCAGTGTGTGGTCTGCAGGCTGCACATCTCCTTAAGGCAAGAGCTAAATGGTAAGCTACTGCTCCATTTCAGCCAGTGAGACCACGGAGGACACAATGCTTTGTCTAACCATTTAATTTTGTTTACCCATCCATTTGTTTACTTTTACATGCTGTTTTTGAGAAAACAAATAAAGTATTGAAAGCATATGAGAGTGTGGAGATACTGTATTGACTGTGAATGTGGCCTTGTCCTTATGGACTCAGCCGGTGTGTGTGTGTATGTGTGTGTGTGTGTGTGTGTGTTTGTGTGTGTGTGTGTTTTTCTCTCATTAGGTAAGTATGCGGAGGACTTGTTTGGAGAACTCTTTAATGAAGCACATTCCTTTTCCTTTCGAGTTAACTCCCTGCAGGAGCGAGTGGACCGCCTTTCTATAAGCGTGACACAGCTCGACCCCAAAGAGGAGGAGCGTGAGTATATACACAGGCATAGAAAGTTTCGTCCGGATTCCTAATAAAATGGCTAGTCATTGTACATGTAGATGCCTGCTCAGCCAGTGTTTCACGTGTTTCACCTGAACTCGAGGGTACTTAAGGGACTTTACAGTAGATATTGTGAGATTTTGATCACATTCAGGCATGAGATTATTATTGAGGTCAGGTACTGATATTGGATGATAAATTGTGGGAGGTTCTCTTCCCAACAGTCCCATTACTGTAAAAAATACAGTTATACTCCTCCACAGGCCAGTGTTGGGGGGGTTAATACCCCCTTAATGTATGCTTGGCTCTGGGCATGCTGACCTGATCAGCTGTGGCTGCTTTTTTCTATTGGGAGTATATTTCTATGGAGACTGTACCTGTATACCTCTGTAGCTGTGTACCACTTAACACATTTGTCAGCAGAATTCACTACTAAAAAGACTTTTGGACACATTGTATATGTCTGATAATACATTCCATGTCCTAAACCTCAGTAACCAAAATGAAGTGCTTTTTTGGAAAACAAGCTAAAACCTTTGGCAATAAATGAAGCACACATGCATCCATACACAAACACTGAAGGAGTGGTTTTGTGACCTACTATATACACCCATTATCAGTTAGTGAAAAGCTCTCCATTGCAAACTGACAGTGTGTTTAGTCCCAGTCCTAAAAGCACCTGATATCAGATAACCAACAGAGTGAAGGTCAAAAAGAGAGACAACCCCTCTGGCCAGACCTATTTGTCACACTACCAGCATCTTTTCCTAATTGAAGAGACAATTTCCAAAACTTACTCAGTCCAAAAGCATTTTTTTTTCAGAAAATCTGAAAATCTATTTTCTTGTTTTATGTATTGGAAAGCAATTCTTACAGGAAATATATTTTTTTTAATTGAAATTTTACAGTTTCTAAAGTGCAACTCCTGCACATTTTAGTATGGGAAAAATTGTTTTAAAATATATAATGAAAACAATTTTTAAGTAAATCGATATTCAATGTCACAAAATTATATACAAGTTTTATATTTATATCCTACTATATGACACAGCATAGAGTCAAGGACAGCTAACTGCATAAAAATTGTAAACATACTTCTGTCTACCAGTAAGTAAGTACCAGTCGCGAGTGCAAGTGGACTGAGTGAGTTTTGGAAATTCACCTAATCTTGTAATGTGTATTATACAAGGACTGAGTGAGTTTTGGTCGGTTATACTATTGCACATAAAGAGGTAATGTAAAAATATGCCAATAGTAGAAATTTGCTCTTCAATTGATGTTGCTAAGAAACTTAGGTTACTAAGGAAATTTGTGCCTATACCTACTAGTGATCACTCACTAGTGGACACCAATGCCAATATTTTTTCCAACATTAATTGCACTATTAGTGAATTTTGAATAAATTACGGAGTATTAAACCACCTTTTATGTTGGGGTCACTGCAACCCCATTCAGTGTTTAATGTATCTAAATAGACTATCAACAAATTTTTTGTTGTTTTTGGTTTTTATTTCACTTCATGTTAAATTACTTTTCATAATTTAATGGGGACAACTGGATAAACACAAAATGAGCAAGGTCCATTTTCTACATATCTGTATTCTTTGGGGTCAGTTTGAAGACCCCAGGCTGGTTTATTTGTTTTATAAATCATATAAGAACTATCAACATTTTGCACACATTTGCTTTTGCTGTTTTGGATGACAATGAGGGCTCTGTAATATACAATTTTATTGTCTTCAAATAAATCTCCCTCTACTTTAGGGCCATAATCATGATCAGAACCACTGTAAGAACCGCTAATAGATCACATTACATGAATGGAAACCTATTTTCCACCAGACCTTTAATATTGGGGGCTTTATAACATGTTTTGTCTTAATTAAAGGACAATATATGTTGTCAACAATGAAAAATAAGGTATCGACACATAAACGTAGGTAGCAATTTTAAGTTCAATCATTTTTTGGAGGTTTAAATTGCTGGTTAAACTGACCCCAAGTATAATGGATATTAAAAAATGTGAACATTACTCGAGGGTTATGTAAAAGAGAGAGAAAGAGAGAGAGAGAGAGAGCACAGCACACATTAGAATAGAACTCGTCAAACTTTTTGAGTTATGGCCACCCAAATTTTGGGGTTCATGGCAGAAAATCTTCTCTAACTGGTGTGATACGCAGAAGCACTTTGACAGGCAAAGGATCGGCTTGTTTAAGGCATTTACTATGTCACAGAAAAGCTCCAGAATCTGACTTTCCATCTTCTCCCAGCCAGTAGCAACACTTATGCCCAATCTTCAGCTTAAAACCAGCTGAGCAGAAACAGTCTTAAAAGCTAAGCCCAGAAAGTTGCAACCAACTTACATTACAAACAGACTGTGTGTTTATTCCATTACATCACAAAATTGCATCTTGCCTATTCTTTTTGAAAGTTTTGTGTATTCTGTTGTTGTTGTTGTTGTTTGATTTTGTTTTTTAATTACATGGTTTTTAATTGTAACACAGTTGCAACTTTGTTTATATAAAACACTTTAAATCTCACAAATAGATGCCCTTTCAGTAATACGTATAGGTTTCAGTACTATTTTTTTAAGTTATGCTCTCTTTGTGTTGTATGGCCTCAACCTCATTACTTTAGTAAATTAATCAAACGGCATTCAGAGGGATTTTTTGTCACTTTAATATCTAGAAATCACATTGACCTTTCAATCTGGTGTGTGTATGTGTGTAAGAATGTGTGTGTGTGTGCGTGTGTGTGTGTGATGTCTGCTTGTTTGTGAGCGCTTCTCATGGTTATCACAGCTTTAAATTGTGGCTCGGGCAGCTTGATTGATTCATTATTGTTGGGTGTCTCGAGGCTGCAGCAGTGCACTTGTCAGATATTCAAGGTCACTAGCTCAGCTCTTCATGAGGGGGAGGGGCCGGAGTGAGGATGTAAATGATGACAGGGAGGGAGATGGAGGATAATGGGGCATAGTAAAACCGGTGCAGGGGTATTTAAAATGAGAAATGTGTGTGCATAAGTACAAAAGCAGCGCTGAACTTAATATACGTTAATGGACTAGTGGTAATTAGCCATCTTCGTTTTTTAACAGCTTATTGATCCACTTTAGTTCTGGGATTTATAGCCTTGAAATGACCCCTTAACTAGGACTTCTGATTGCCCTCTACCTCAGCTGAGGCCTTTATGTGAAAACCTTGCACATAACCCTTAACTACCATAAAATAGTGGTAGACTTGCTGCCAAGATGAAGATATTGCTGCTCACAACAACCTCTTCTTTGTCTCATCAGAAATAAATCATCTTCTAATTTGAGATTATCGAAGTCTGACTTTGATTTAAAATAAATAAATCAACTTAAGCCGGAAGTTCTTTTGTCATTCTCATCGGCTTCTCAGTTTTCAGGATCTCGAAACTTTCTGACTTTTGTTTGATCACCAAGACAAATTTCAGATCTTGGTTTATCTCAAGATCTGATGATCTGAGACAAATAAAGATCAGAGCAGTGAGAGAAAAGAAAGAGCATTTTAAGAGCTTAAATTGATGAGGAAGGCTCTTTTTCAGCAGAAAATAGTCAAAATCTCATATAGATGTTAAACTGAGCTCAGTTATGTCTAGGAGAAATAGACTGATTTTTCCTTTCCTCTGGGTGGCTTCATTCGTGGTGAACCATAAGGGCCCTCCTACCCTTCAGATAAGGCCTAATGATTTAAAAATAACTGCAATTGTAGTTCATTTTTATTAGAAACATCATGCTTTTGTGTTTAAATGATGAAGTGATTGAGTAAAACTTTTGTTTCATTGCTAAGTTTTAGTTGAAATGAAAAATGATAGATCTTGAATTCACCAAAATTGTCTCTGGGTTTCTGGTATCCTGGTGTCTAGTTAGGTACCATAAATATACATACATTGACACCACCATGATTGTTGCTCTTATTCGTGGTGATCAAGATCTGCTTTTAAATAGCTACACACTTATTGATATAATGTGGTCTCATAATTAAATGAGTGATGGCCTAGTGGGTGGTGGTGGCCTAGTGGTAGGTTACTTGCCTCTGGACCAAGAGGTCATGGGTTCGAATCCTACCTCCAGCACACCACCACTGGGTTCCTGAGCAAGACCCTTAACCCCAAGTTGCTCCAGGGAGACTGTCCCCTGTAGTAGAATGGAAGTTGCTTTGGATAAAAGCGTCTGCTAAATGCCGTAAATGTAATAGGTATCTAGCTCCGCTGCTTTTGTTTTGTTAATGAGAGTGTAGGCTGGTGAGGTAACACAGCTCTCCAGCAAGATACCTTTTCAGACCACACCATTAAAGAAAAACACTGCAGTTTAGCACTCTGAAGAACAATGTCACTCATCAGTGAATCTGTGTATGAATCACATTTGTGTACATAAAAGTGTAAGAGCCCAAAAACACAGTAAGTAAAACCTAAATTGCTATAAATATAGATGAAGGTATGACTGGTGTTACATGATCACTACCAACTGGAGTAAATAAAATATAACCGTATTTAACTATGGTTTAATGTTACATATATGACATTTAAAAATGCATAAATGTAAAATAAAATGAAAACAATAATGTAAACTCTGTGCTTCACCACCTTATAGCCATATCCAAGCATAAACGTCATATGAACACTGGGATCAGTTGCTCCATCCTCCACTATGTCATATAATCCTGTCCAACCTCCTGAGTGCTATAATCTTTAAACATTATCACTTTGAGCAGTTTCTTTCCTAAACTGTGGCGCTGTAATTGTAGTGCAGTCTGGCAGGTTTTGACTGCTTCTAGACAGTCGCTCCAATGATGTGTCTGGCCAAACCAAATGTGGCATCTATGTATGTATATATAATAGATACACCCAGGCCCACTTTGCCATTGGTTAGGTCTCCAGGAGCTATAAAGAAGGCCTATATGTTAACTACTAACATAATAAGGGATGAGTGAGGAATCAACCTCTTTTTGATTTATAATGGGTGGTACCAGGTTTGGGAAAAGTGTATCTTTTGGCCTTCTGGAACAGTTATATAAATTTAACTGTAAATACAATTTAGTCTGTTGTTAAGGTTAATGTATGTTGCGATGATCAAATAAAAAATTTAAATGTGTTTTACAAGTATTAAATGTCTGTGTCAGAGATGTAGGTGAATGTAGTGTTAGGAGTCTTACCCAAGAACTCTTTCTGGTGTAGTGTGTTATTTCAACCAGTGTAGGAATCGAACCACAACCTCCTGGTTGGAAGACCCACTACACCACCTAAACCACATTTAGAACAGTCATTGTGCACCAGGAGTAGCTTTGAAATGCCTCAGGGGTCTATAAAAAATATTATTATTATTATTATTATTATTATTATTATTATTATTATTATTATTATTATTATTAACTGAAGGCCTAGTTCTAAATGACATGGCTGAACATTAATTTCACTTTATTTTGAAAACTACGGTTGGAATTTGAGTTAGAAATTTTTATCATTTTATGCATTCCTAATATTTAACATTAAAAAAATTATGTAAACATGTATAATATTTAAAAAACATGTCAGCCATTAAATTATTATTATATTATACATATTATAACTCAGTTACTACTTTGGAGTTTATCTACTTTTGGTAATAACCTGTTGATGTAAAATGTTTGTTTATTTGAATCAAATTAATTAAAAGTACTATTTTTACAGCGTCATTTATTTGTACTTTTAGAAATTGTGTATTTCTACAGATCCAAGAACGCTACAACTTGGTATTCTTGCTCATGTGAGAACTGAAATCTGAATCAGTTTTATATTGGCTCTGAGGACACAGATTCATATCTCCTTTCCTCATCTGAAGCACATAGATAAGAAAATTAATTTAAGACATTAGAAGTGGCAAAAAATAAATGTCATATCATGTATATAATTTATAGATCTCATTTGCACTTGATACATAGACTTTATAAATAAAATATAAAGTCTAAGTAAATCCAAACTCTGCAGAAAAACTCAATAAGAAATATGCTATGCTAGATACACAAATTGTGGTAGTAGTATGCCGTTGCATATAATAGCATCTCCTCTCCTAATGTTCTTGCATTACTCTTACATAAAGATTTAGCACTTAATGCCCTTCTCTGGTTCACACACTGTCCTGAAACTTGAATGTGTCATTATATTGTTCGATAAAAGCGTCTGTCAAATGATTTTATTGTAATGTGATGTAATAGAGATTAGTAGTAGATCAGTAATATTGACATAAATAGTGTTATTTTCATGGTGACTGTTATATCAGAATCAGAATCAGGAAACTATTTATCCCGGAGGAAATTGTATTAATCTGTATTATCTGTATTAAAAGATAATACAGAATTATCTTTTAACACCTGATAAGAAAATTGCATGATATTGCACATGGTAGATTATTGCACATTATATAAATGTACACATACTACACTAGCAAAACCACATTTTGGAGTTTATATTTGAGAAATAAATGTTTATGTCACTGTGATTACCCTTTAAAATTCTAGTATAATTGTGTGGTATCTGCACTAATCATTAAACAATTTCTGGATAGTTAGTGTTGATCTTTAAGAGAATTTAGGGCAGGCGAGCCTGTGAAAACTGCTGACATACTCATTAAAGTAAGGAGTAGGAACATGGCGTGGGCTGATACTTCAGTTCACCTATTGGCAACTAAATAGATTACACAACTTCTTTAGTTCAGTGTGCTAGTCCTGCATTTTTCCCTGACATAAAAGCTTGTAATCCTGGTGGTCTGCCAATAGAATTGATTAGACACAATTAAGATGTCACAGGTGGGCATTTTGCCCTTGATTCAGAGTTAACCTTATGTTTAAAGTGTTGGAAACATTTTCCCTTAAAAGTCCAGAGCTGTCCTTGTTTTGCTAAACTCTTTGTACAAACTATTTATATTGGATTTACTTTCTGCAGAGATAGACTCAAGTGTGTTTGTGGATGTTCAAACAGAACCATAGCAATACAGGCACAAGAACTTTTCATCAAATTCAAATCATAATTAAAAGAATTCACAGCATTTTCGAATGTTTGTAGTTTGTGGTAATTATAATTAGTATCAAATTACTAAATGCTATTATGATTCCCAGTGATACCTACTTCTAAGGGTACAGTTTTCATGAATTTTCATTGATTCATGTTTATTTAATAGAAATGGTGGCTGAACTGAGAACACAAGGATGCACATATTTTGATGACATTCATGCTGGTATTAAAATATCATCTATTACAATAAAAATGCCCGTTGGTTAAAAAAAAAAAAAAGTCGTTTATTCAGCATTCAGAACAGAATGCCACAGAGAGAGAGAGAGAGAGAGAGAGAGAGAGAGAGAGACAGAGAGAGAGTAAGAGAGAGAGAGAGAGAGAGAGAGGGAAAGAGTGAGAGACAGAGAGAAAGGGAGAGGGAAAAGTGTAAGAGAAAGAAGAGAGAGAGAAAGAGAGAGAGAGAGAGGGAAAGAGCGAGTGTGTGTGTGTGAGAGAGAGAGAAATATAGACGGATTTGGATGAGGCTCTGCAGTGTGTCGATATATCAGCGGTAGAATTGAGCTCCTCTCAGCTCAGTCACACTTTAATCTCTCTTCCTCTATTGAGACCCCTCACCACTCCCCCCCTCTGTCCTATTGACAACGGAAAATAGCTTTACCAACTTGACTGACAACTTTGTCTACCTGACAGAAAGCATAAAGCAGAGACAGAAAGACCGAACCTTACTAAGACTCTGTAGATTAAGTTCCCTTATTATAGTCTATCACCTCCCTCAAAAGGGCCTATTGTGCGTGTGTGTGTGTGTGTGTGTGTGTGTGTGTGTGTGTGTGTGTGTGTGTCTACCTACCTTATGTCCTCAAAATAGTTTCTCACAGACTAATCTCTTTGTCTTCTTTCACAGTCTCTTGTTTGTACCACTGACTGATTTGAAGCCCTCTGTGCAAAATCATCTGCAAAATCATTCCATACGAATCAGAAAACCTGTGTGTGCAGTGTGTGCAAACACGTTTCATTCTAAAGGCGTCAGAAGAGAACAGGTACCAGTGAGGTGTGATTTCGGTGCCGAATACGAGGCTAAATGAAAAGCAATGTCAAAGCCTGCCCTCCTGTACAGTAGGCGTTCCGTTAAAGACGTCTCACCTGCTTCGTTCGGTCCACCGTAATTTGTTTAAATGTGCGATGGCCACCGAAGTGAAGCCCATGGTGGCAAAACTCCATTACCTTCATCCACTTTCTGTCTCACATGACCTTTCCTGGCTGCTCAGTGTAATTACTGCCCGGGACCATGACTCTCCTAACAGCCTCCATCAAAAGTCTCCCAATTATACAGTCATTACAGTGATGAACACGAGAAAACTACCTTACACCTACAACTCCGCTCCCGCACACACATTATTTCCCCTCTTTCACACACTTGTTCCCTCCCTCTCTCATTCTTTTCCCCTCTCTCACACACTCTTTCCTTCTTTCCCTTTCTTTTTAACTTTCTCTCTCTCTCTCTCTCACACACACACACACATTCATACACACACACCATCCCTTTCTCTCACTCTCTCTCTCTTTCCCCCTCTCTCACAGTCGAATTCACACTCTTTCTTTCTCTCTTACTCTCTCTCTCTTTCACTCTGTAACACAAACAACCTTCCCTGTCTCACTCTATCCTGTCTGTCTTTCTCTCTGTCTCTTACTCCCCGCCTCTCTCTCTCACACACACACACACATAAACACTGTCCCTGTCTCTCTTACAGTCTCTCTCTCACACTCTAATTCACACACACACTCTCTCTTTCTCTCTCACACACTCTCTCTGTCTCTCTCGCTCTTTCATTCTCTAAAACATACACTTTCCTTCCCTTTCTCATGCTATTCTGTCTGTCTTTCTCTCTGTCTCTTACTCCCTTTGTCTCTCTCTCTCTCTCTCTCTCTCTCTCTCTCTCTCTCTCTCTCTCTCTCTCTCCCTCTCTCTCTCCCCCTCTCTCT
>JBBJLS010000109.1:40097685-40110142 GCA_037577275.1 Bryconaethiops microstoma
CTCTCTCTCTCGCTTTCTCTCTCTCTCACCCTCTCTCTCTCACTCTCTCTCACTCTGTCTCTCTCTCTCTCTGTCTCTCTCTCACTGTCTCTCACTCTCTCTCTCTCTCACCCTCTCTCTCTCTCTTTCTCTATCTCTCTCTCTCTCACACACACACACTCTCTCTCTCTCTTTCTCTCTCTCTCTCTCTCTCTCTCTCTCTCTCTCTCTGATGTTTAACTTAGTGTTTTAGAATTACGTCTTGGCTGTTAACATGGCTTGTTGCCAAAATGGAATGTTTTTAGCTGCTCTTGTCTGAAACTTCTTTTGTTTGACCTTTACAGAGACTAGCCAGACACAAGCGCCGAGACTTTTTTAACATCTTTAACATTTTTTACCATGTTGCTTTTCTAAAGTTGGGCAGTGGAATATGTGAAAGGGCAAATCTTCATTACCACAAGGGGAGCACCATATCTGTTACAGAAAGAACACCTCTATTCTGCTTCCGTTGTTCTCGAAATCCATTTTCCAGCCTTTCACAGGGGAGTTTGGTTTGTTAGGAACGTGCAAGAACATCTGCTAATTTATCTCCAATTGGTTTCCAGAAAGATCTCTCGCTGATTCAGTAATGCAGTACTCAGTGTTATAAACTAAGTACATCCAGAGTTGCCTGTATCTTCTTGAATTATGGACACGGTCATTTTGAAAGCACCTATATCACATTCTGAATGTCAGGTGGATTTCACGCTCTGCTGTCACGTATTAGTGATGCTTTTTTGGCAACAGGAAAGAAAACAGCTGTAAGTTCTAGTGGAGATGACCTCTTTCCAGAGGCTTTTTAATACACCTTTGTTTTGTTTATTTGGCCTTCTATTTATGAATTAACTGTCTGATCAAAACCAGATGTCTTTACCTGTAGTATTTCAGCAGGGGACAACCTTCTTTCTTGAATTTATGTTCTTTGGTTTTCCTAATGGAACACTTATCTGTGGCTTAATCACCTCTTCAGTATTCTTCTCCAGGTGACCCAGATGTGTTTTATTTAGTGGGAGTCATTAAGTTACCTGTAAATATCTCCACCCTGCCCATCTATCACTCCTATATGAACCTTCTCTTTTTTCACAGTAATTACATCATGGCTTCTTTGCCTTGAAGCGGTTCAACAGCAAATTAATTCATTTTGGTGTCAGAGCGTGGCGTAAGTCTATTGCTGCACTCGTGTGGTTTCAGAACGCCTGTTTTCCTACTAGGAGGATGCTCATGAATGACCTTCCAAGCTGGTCAAAGTCAGAGATAATTTTGTTTCAGTTCCAGTATAATGTTTAGCCACAAAAAAAAAAACAGCAAGGTGTTCTGTGATGTTCTCACTTGCTCTTCCCCCAAACTGACAGTGTTGCTGGCAATGTCAGCATATCAAAGGTGTGTTCTACCAGGATCTTCTATGGCTGTGATACCTGCTGGCACTGCACTGCTGTGTTTCTTGTTGGGGTACTTCTTAGTATGTGGCCAGTTTGATTGGTCAGCAACTGTTGAGTGGGTTTATGTGTGGATTCTCTTGCTTTCAACTCTTTCTCCCGCTCCCTATTTCCCTCTTTCTATCATGTAGCTCAAGTAATATTTTCCATGCCTCCCGTTTTCGTCCATCGTCTCATTACATTCACTCACCTGTAACATGTAACCATTGCACTAAAAAACTCATTATTTCTTTAAACCTATAGGACCTAACTTTCTAACATGAATGATAAAAGTCTAGATGATCAGTAAAACATTGCAGTAGTATAATATGGTAATGCAGCTATACACAAATTGTCATTGGGAAACTTTTGTTGATTGTCACAAATGAATTTGTGTAATTTTTTTTTTTTACCTGTTTGTGAGTATGAATGCACACTTTGGCTACTGCACTGGCCGCCACTGGCCAGTGGTTATTAAAAAAGAAATGTTTTGATATACTCATTAACTAATATTTTATTTCACTCTTTTTGGAGTGAAATGGGGTAAACTGAGTATCCACTCTCATCTCTGTGATTTGTACCAAGGTTTTTTATTTCCCATGCAAATTGATCATAAATATTAAAGACACCCTGGTACGTTACCCCCCCTGGTAACGGAAAACTTACCCATCAGAATAGCACTATTGCCTTACAACCTTCTTTGACACTTTATTCTTGTGGTTTTGAGCACAAAAAAGGAAAGAATAGCCCCAGACCAAATGAACACACTGACCTCATCATTATAAGAGCTTACAGTAAAGTTGGGTCACAAAAGTCGCTGTATAAATTAAAGGATAAGTTGAATAGATAGTATTTCACTTTTGCAAATAAAAAGTAACCTTTTTACACAGCTGGAGGTCAGAACACAATACGTTATAGGAACGTATGAAATAGCCTTGCATTTCTAATGGTATGTAAGGTTGATGTTTAGGAGAGCAGATTGCGCACCCTGTGTGTGGTTCAATTTCCTGTTTTCTCTGAAAAGCTGTGCTTTCCGTTCTTCCCTCAGAGAACGCTTTTGTGTGGCCCATCCACCCAGCAGAAGGCCAGCCTGAATGCAAGAAATACACACACACAAACACACACACACACTCACACACACACACACACACACACACACACACACACACACACACAGGCACGCACACATGCACATACACACTAAACCTAGAAAATTCCTTTTTCTGATCCCCCAGGCTTTTTGCTCTCTGAACAGAATGGCAAAGTTAATACCCAATGACACAAAACAAGCTGTGTAAAAAGCACACACACACTTACACACGAGCACACACACACACACATACACACACACACACTCACATGCACATATACACCACGCTCTAAAGCACTCTCCACATCTCATTCCTATTACCCATAGTGTGTGCCATCTTCAATTATAAGGTGATGTTTGTTGAAATGTGAGGTTTCTAGCGCACACACACGGTTCCTGCATGGATGAAAATGTTGTCCACAGAACTTGTGACCATGGCACTGAATCATGAAGGCGCTAACCTGAGCCTTTCAGACATACCTTTACAGGGTTTTAATAAGAAGAACTTGGACTCTTCGAAACTTTAATCTGTTCCCAGAGATATGAATACACTCTTTTGTTACTGCTGACCTACGATTCAAACTTGTAACAAAAACTTGACCAAAGGGAAAGTGTGAACAAGAAGGACAATCTGTTGTGGCAAGGAATCGGTGATGTCAAGAGAAGCGAGGATCTTTGTGAATGAGAGAAAAGTGTTTTTGTCTATAAATGGGTTTTAGATAAAAGATGTACTTTCCAAATGAAATTGGTCATTATAGAATGAATAGCCATGAAGCTGAAACATGAAGATGTCTTTATAAAAAGCAAACCTGACCAAGGACAAAATAGCGAAAAAAAGTTTTGTAAAGTTTATTGTAGAGGGTTTTTAGGCAGAGACAGAAGAAGTTTATTAACCACTTATAGAAACACAAAAATACTTAAAAACAAGAAAAAAAAATGTATTTAAAATTGTTTCAGTATGTAAGGGTGGAGTTTGTAATTTCAATTTGTTTTATTTACATATATATTTTTAAATCTGTAATAGCCATGCACTGCTGTTAGAACTTCATTTTTACCACAGTCAGCACAACTGCTTCACTGTTGGTGGCTTTGGGGGATCAGTACATTTTTCGAGGGTTTGGCCAAAATGTAAGTGTATGCTGACCTTTAGGCCAGATCTGTCCTTCAAATCAGACTGATGTTGTTATAATATTTCAAGAAATCTAATGTAATTATAATGCAACTCAAGAAATCTAATCAAATTTTTGCATTGTGAATAGCATCATATCTCCCACTCTATATTCATTCAAGTGTTGAATCTTAACAGTTTTGAGCATGACACACTCAGTTACCACGTATCAATAATTTGGTTAGCAGCTGATGAACTCACTGGCATGAAGTTAATCAGTAACTAGAGAGCATGCATTAAAGTATGCTATGTGTAACATACCACATTCAGTTAGATAGTAAATTATCCAAAATACAAAAGCATCATATATACATGCTTAGAATTTCTTTACCACCAGCCAGGGGCATCATTAGGCCTGGGCGTCTGGGGTTATAGCCCTGAATGTTTTATGAATAGCCCTGGATATCCAAAATAATCGAAACTCCAAAACATCTCTCACCCGCCCTGACCCCCCAACTCCCCAGCCCATCAATAAATTGAGAACCCCCAACTGACAAATCAAACTGTAGCCTTGAATACACTAACAATACTTTTGTCCCCAGCTCAAACCAGCCTCTCGCATCCCTGGTGTCAGGAGAAGAAAAGGTCTTTGTGAGTTAGAAAAGCATGTTCTGGGGTATAAAGAGGGATTCTTAAAAAAAAAACATACACATAAATGAATAAATTAGGAAGCACATATGAAGGAGAAATGAAACAAAACAAAACTGAGCCCGTCACTGACGCAATGAGGGAGCAAGAGCATGTGAGGACTAGGCTTTGTTTTAGTGAGCATGTGCTAATTAACACAATCTGGGAGAAGGGGAAGGGAGAGTCTTGTCGCCAGAGTCACTCGAGGGTCGTCTGTTCCCAGCCCAAGCCACGAGCCTCTGCTGAAGGCTGATTGACTTTGAGAGGCTGTTTTACTGAGAGACATTTGCAGGTGCCAGCCACTGCCAAGAAACTGCTTCCTCTGCAAATACAGATGTCATCTGTCACACTTCAGCTGTTCTCTAAACACTCCAGATGTAGTCAAGTGAGATAAGGAATAACAGCAAATTAGTCACCGAGGAAATGGAATCTAAAAGAGAGTGAACAAACACACCCCTAAATTAATTTCCTGTAGAAATAAATAAGTAAATAAATAACATGTTATATACATACATATAACAAACATACAAGCGTGCACAACACATTTATAAACAAGCGCACGCATACATTAAATATGCCTATTTGTTTATGTTTATTTCTAAATGATAAAACATGCATTTTTTTTCTGACTCTTTATGCATTTATTCATCTCCATGTCAGACTTAACCCTCAGCTAACTACACGGGATCCAGCTACTTGGACTAGGCAGGAAAATGTTCGTATGTTCCGAGTCCCTGAATCTCCGAAGCTTGTTTTTATTTGCCCACTTTTAGGCTGACATTCACATGAATGTTGCTCATCAATGCTGAATAGAAATTCTTCCTAAAGGACCAAAGCACTTCTCATTAACAGCTGATCTCCGCAGTTCACCAGAGAATGTTAATTGGACTTGCAGACCAAAAGCCTTGCGTATTTCCACATGTTTGCACACAGTTCTTATAATGGGCTGGAAGGGAGTATTTCATCTCTCAGGTAAGTTATCACTGTCTTGTTTTATCTCCCTTTCACATACATACATCAATCTTGTTCGAAACTCCATCCAGTCCCTCCCTTCCGACATTCTTAAAAATCTTTGTCTCTCCATTTATTTCTGCCACTCTGTAGCTTAGCCATTTGTGTGGACGGAGGAGGGCTGTAATGTGGGTTTGATGTGACTAATTGACTGATATTGAGATATGGGTGAGATAACCCATAATATCTGTTCTAAATTCATACATCACACTCATTTATTTGATTGGATTATCTACATGTATCTCAAAGCAGGATTTCCTGATAACCCTAAAACAACATTGTTCGGATAAAGAATGTTAAACATGATCAACATGTACCCTTGGAGCAGTTTGTTTACAGAGTGCAACATTTGCATTTTTTTTTTCTTTGGTTCCTTTGAAATCATTCCTTCAACTTTATGTTTGCTAGAAGCTCTAAGATTGCCTTCTACTTCAGCAAAAAAAAACTTGAACTGTATAAATAACAGCCAGCGTTTCAGTTGCACAGGGCTTTGCTTGTTTTGTTTCGTACACAAAGTAAGTCTATAGGCCTTTGCATCACAAATTGACATGCGCCAACACACGGAACCATCTGAAGTGAGCCAGGGCTACACATAGAAGGCTCACACTTTCAAATCCTAAGTCGCTCCTTTGAGGCGCAGACAAATATACATGTAAGTTCCAATGAACAACGAGGTACTTGTGACCATCTGCAGTTTTTAAATGGGTTTCAGCCATGGACATGTTCTCTAGGCATCATCATAAACAGAATGTGCTTGAGGCGACCACAGACTGTCAAGGAACCTCTATCGGAGAGCAGCGTTCTCTTTAAGTGAATGAGGAGCGCGCTCCCTCTCACAGAAGTAGGTTAGCAATTGGTGAACTGCAAGTGCTGCATGTTCAGTGCAATCAGTCAGCATTTACTGAATAATGTGGCATGTCCATCATCCTTTTTTTCCCTCTGTTTTCTGCAGAGTGCGGCATGAATTTCATTGTCTGTTAGCGCGCTGATATCAGAAGCTTGCTGATGTGCGTCAGGCAAGCAGTGCCATTGATTTTGACAATGCTAAACGCTCATGTCCCAGAGCTGCCTGGCATTTTTATTTACGGCCTGCTTTTCTTTTTCTGCTTTTTGATTATCACCGGGTTCTAATTAGAAGAGAAATCCCACTGCTGTGATTTTGTAATCCCTGACATATGATGAGTAATCTAGGTTCAATACAAATGCTTAATTGCACACACAGGTTTTTATATGAAAGAAAGTCGTTGGACTCATTTTTAAATCAGGGGTTTGTCTGTTTTGTCTGATTCCACAACATATTTTATGTCTAAATATCAGTACATCGCATTCCAACCTGGGTATAGTTTCTCAAACATGTCTTTATGTAAAGATTAATTATTATATTATTACAGAGAATGTTCCCAGTTATACTGTTTGTGCTCCGATGTCTTTGCGAAACTCTCCCCAGATCTTTGAAATACAGTCAAGAGACCATGTTTATAGTCCATGAGACCATGTTGACTCAGGTCAACACGTGGTGCTGATTATCAGATAAATCAGCAAACTTGCTCTGGTAAAACACATGTGATTTAAACACCTCATCTCAATATAAGCAGGATCTAAGAATCTTAATAAGGCAATCAGTTAATAAGTAAATAAAATAAATAAATAAATAAATGCATAAATAAATTGTCATACATAAATAAGTAAATAGTCAAATAGGCATGAAATTCGTAAGTCATGCAGTGAAACATGATTTACAAAATTCCTTTTCGGACATAAACGAATCAGAAATAAATTTAAAGAGCTACAGCTTTACAACCCAGACATGTACAGTATATGTCTTGAAATGAATCAATCAAATTAAGAAATCAATCAGACAAGCAGAAAGAAAGAAATGAAAGAAAGAAAGAAACAAAGAAACAAAGAAACACATATCAAACAAACGAAAGAAAGAGGAAAGAATAGCAAGAGCCATTGATCTTTTTGAACTGAACAAAAATATTTCTGGTCCCTAGATGGATGTTTCTTCTCTTGTATTTCTCCAGTGTCCAGGGGTTCGTTGTATATCAAGGCCACAAAGCAAAGACAAAACAGAAGCAAGGAGCGAAGACAGGGGTAAAGGGAAGAAACTTGGACCCCAAACCCCAACCATCTTCTGGACCTGAAGCAGAAATACTTTAATGAAAAGGGGCTGTGGGAGGAAAAGAGTAGGAACAGATAAAGTAAGTCATAATTCTTCATGTCCTCTGATCTCAAACTTTAATTTTGATCTCAAACTTTAATTGAATCCAATGAAAGGATTTTGCTCTGCTAACCAAGGTTTGAAATTTCTCTGTTATGATTGCTCTACTTTGATGCATCATTCATCACCATATTCAGAATTTGTTAGACTAAAGTAAAAGTATTTCTGTACCTGAAGACAAAATGCGTACCAATTTGAGCTGTGCCTTTTCAACTTTCATGACGGCTTGTTAATGAAACCTTCAGAAATACACAAGCAAACTGTCCCAAAAAAATTCCCTCTAGATTTACATACAGTGCATAAACACTACATTCATTAGTTTAACATGTGTGTGTTAATGGATTCCAATAGTTAAAATCAGGAACATGCGCTTACCTGTTTACAATTACATACTATTATCATAATCCACACCCATGAAATACAAGCGACCACCATATAAAGCAGATGTTAGACTGAGTAATAGCCTAAACATGTTTTTGACCCTATTAAAGAAGTTTTTAAAACTTCTTTGATACGGTCATACACACAACTGTATAATTAATAAAATCCTTGGTATAAATAATAAATGAATAAAGTAATGAAGTAATGAAAAATAGCTTTCTCATTAATTAGTTCACAGAAAATAAGAGGACAAAATGAATCTTTAGTTGAAGTACATTTAGTATACCAAAAATGTTCTATAAAACTACATGCCGAAACTATTGGTAATCCTGCATTTACTATTTTGTGCAATCTTCCATTTGCTTGAGTCATCTACAATGCTTGAAGAGACTGAAGAGTCCAGAGTAATTTGAAGCCGCTTCTCAAAGCAGAATCTCTCCAGACCTTCCAGGGTCTCAGATCCTCTCATTTAGAGTCTCATCATCAGGTCAACCCACAGATTTTCAAAGAGGTTTAGGCCAGTGGACTGGGATGACCATGTCAAAAGCTTGATTCTGTAATCATTAAACTGTGGAAAATGTGGAAGATGTTCGGTGAACATTTTATGTGGATGTGCCAGTAGGTATGATGTGGTTTGGTAAGAGTTTAGACTAAATGTACTTCAGTCAAGCGCAATACATTTTTACCTCATATTTTCAGTGTGTGAGATGCGTAACCACAAAGGTTTTTCATCTTTAGTGAGGGTGCTAATAATTATAATGCAGACTATATGTCCTCTCATATACTACAGAAAACTACTGTTTGAGATTAAATGAACTCAAAATTGTTTCCTTTGTTGCTTTTTATTTGTTTTGTGTTATTTTTTGTTCTTTTTAGACAAAAAATTGTTTTTTTTTTAAATGGAGAACTGAAACCGAAGTGAACAACAATGGAAAAACAATGGAATTTAGCAGTGCTGGGCATAATCCATCCACAAATTTATTCAAGTAAATATTTTCAGTGTATTTTTCCTTTTTTCTGTAACTTGTGCCGAATTACACTCCATTTTAGAAACATTCATGTAACTCCTGCCACTGTGTATTGCTGCTAATATAGTGTGTGCTTTAAGCAGTGGTGACAGTGGAGGCAGAATAGAGCAGTGAAGTGGAAATGGAACTTCTGGGGTTGGCAGGTCCTGCTCCACTGCAGTGTTGTACAGCATACAATAGGCCAATATTTTGCAAATCCTCTCAGATTTGTATATGCTCTGCCTCATCCAAACACAGCCTTTTACAGAATTTATAATAGCGGTGACAGCACCGTAATGCATGCATGCACAATCAGCTACAGTGTACTTTATTTTAACTCTTTCTTATAAACTTCAAATGAAAACCCTGCTTTTTATCACACTAGGCTTTTATACAGCAAATGAAGAGCAATTATTTCTAATATCAATATACACTAATCAGCCACAACATTAAAACCACTAACAGGTGAAGTGTATAACACTGATTATCTTGCTACTGTTGCACCTATCAAGGGGTGGGATTTATTAGGTATCAACTGTACTGTCAGTCCTTAACGTTGATGTGTTGGAAGCAGGAAAAATGAGCAAGTCTAAGGGACTTAGCAACTTTGACAAGAGCTAAATTGTGATGGTTAGATGACTGGGTCAGAGCATCTCTAAAACAGCAGGTCTTGTGGGGTGCTCCCAGTATGCAGTAGTCTGAACCTACCAAAAGTGATCCAAGGATGTGAAAGGGGATCAAAGACTAGCCAGCCCCTCAGTTCCAACGCTACAGAAATACTTGCAGTCTGTGGTAGACAGTCAAAATCAGAAAACTTTATTGTTCCAGGAGGAAATTGTGTGTGTTATGACTCTACAGACACAGACAAAAACCATCTAAAATATAAAGTGTACATACATCTCTAGTATTTTAGACTAGTAAAAATGTTCTAGTATTTTTGAAAATACTATTAATAAGTAACTTACAGTTAAGAGAATTAATAGTGACACAAATAGAGTTCGCATGTTGGGCACATAATAGAGATCAGAAGTATATAAGTAATCAGAACTGGATCACAGAGCAGTAGAAGAAGGTGGCCTGATTTAATGAATACAAGTGAACGGGTGTATGTTCATTGCTTACCTGAGGAAGAGATCTGGATGGACTATTGGAAGATTGCAAGCCTCTGGAGGCAGTGTGATGATCTGGGCAATGATCTGCAGGGAAACCTTTTGTCCTGGCTTTTTTGTGGATGTTACTTTGACCTGTTTAAATATTGATGCAGATCAAGTACCCCACTTCATGGCAGTTGTATTTCCTAATGGCAGTAGATTCTCTCAGCAGGATACATCACCCTTCTACACTGCAGAACATGTAGATTTAAGGAACATGACAAAGAGTTCAAGGTGTTGACTTGCCCTACAATTTCCTCAGATCCCAGGCTAATTGAGCATCTGTGGGATGTGCTGGACAGCCTAGTCTGGTCCACAAAGGTCCACCTGGCAACGTACTGGACTTAAAGGATCAGCACACCCTCAGAGATCTTGTGACTCAATAAGCCAGAGCTGTTTTGGTGGCACGAGGGGACCTGCACAATATTAGTGGATTTAATGTTATGGCTGATGCTGTTTTAATGTATACATTTGCTGTAAAGCTCCTTCACTGCTGGAGCATTTAGTTAGTATGTATTAAGATGCACCACATCCAAAGGTTTGCAATTAAATGCCTGTGTCAGCAATGGCTGCACCTTGAAGTAGCTGTTTGTTTATGGCATAGCATGCAAGAGTAGCAAAAAATGAGATAGTATCCAAAAACAGCCCCTTTTTAATTACCATGTGGTAAATGGTCTGCAAGTATATGGAATGAAAAGGCAGTTCAGTTTATTTGAGGTTCAGTTCTGTTTTACTGATACTCTTCCATCAGAGTCAGGAAATAGCTTTTCAGCTGAAGACTTGAGCTGGATTGGAATCGTGCTTGAGCGCTGTGTTTGATCCACTGCTTTATAAAACATTGATGTGTCATCCACCACTGAAGTGTTATTGTATGTGCAGTATGAGATCAATACCTTGTTGCAGTTTCTCTCCAATTAAAGGCATCCTCTGTAATTCACAGGGCTGTCGATATAATCTTAGATGTATGTGATACTGGTCAGCTGGCACTGTTGCTTTGCCCTGCAATCACAACGTTTTTTATTTCAAAAGCCTCCAATAGATTTTCAGGGAACATTTGATTTATTTACAAACTACGTAAAGAAACTCCCAATTGCATTGGGGTTACATTTAGGATTCGTACAATAGTTAGGTTTAGATTTTAGGGTTTTTTTCTATGAGGTCAGTACCTATCAGGTCAGTACCTATCATTTATTGAAGTGATGAGACATGCTGTAGGATCGTTAGAATGAATTTTCTGCAGGTCACAACAGACAGTGGACAACATACAATCAGTAGACAGCAAGTGTGGACATTACGTAAACCTTCTGGAGTGATGAGTATTGCCCTATAGGTATGATTACTGCACAGGAGGCAGTTACAGCCCTGAACAGAGTTCCAGGGATGACAGAACACTACATAGACAAAAAATAGACAATGTAGTGGAGTAGCAGCAATGTAAGTGGGATGTGAAACTTAGTTTAGCAGAATGAAAATATTGCTCTGTACATACATATTATTGCACATGTGCATATATTCTTATTGCACTGGACAGTTAGCAACATAGAAAAACCACAAAGAGCAAGTGTAGAATTATAACAGTGACTGGTTGTTAGTGCCTGTACTGGCAGTAAGCAGGGTTACAGTAAAGTGCAGGTGCTAATTGAGAGTCCAGAGTGTAGCATGAGTGTAAAACAGTATAAAAAAGTATAGACATTTTAAACAGTCAAATAGTATATATAGTATGAGTTAGGCCAGTATCTCTCATTTATTAAAGTGATTAGATGTAGGCTGTATGATCAGCATAATTAAGTCAAACCAACAGAAATTCTCCAGAAAAAGATTCATTATTATTCCTCCAGGCATTCCCACAGTGCCAAATGTTGACAAACTTTCCAAAAAAGGACTCTGTACACATCCTGAATGGAAAGTAGTGTCAAAATAAAGGCTTTAGAAGTAGAGCCTCCACCATCATATTTCATGCAAAATGGACACAGTTGGATATGTGGAGTGAAAACATTGATCATAGATACATTTGGGAATTCACAGCAGAGGGAAGCAGCATGAACTCACCATTGCAGGTTGGTTTATTTACCCCCTGAGAAGTGGGAAGAGCTTCAGAGAGGAAGAGAGTTCCGGTACTCCATAAAAATGGCTCACTCTGAAACATCACTCAAAAAACAGTGTTCATCCCAGAAAATTCAGGCTCAAACATTAGAGAGATTAAGCCTTTCAGGTCTAGACATATTATAGAGTTGTCAGTATTAATATTTACTTTGACTTTTTTTAAGTACTAAGAATTCTTTTGATAACTAATAAGATTGAAACTATTCATAATGCACACACACACACACACACACACACACACACACACAAACACACACACTCA
>JBBJLS010000109.1:40112317-40127478 GCA_037577275.1 Bryconaethiops microstoma
TTTTCTCTCTCTCTCTCTCTCTCTCTCACACACACACACACATACACACACACACACACACACACACATACGTATATATATATATATATATATATATATATATATATATATATATATAAAACACAAACACATAATGCACACACTGCCATCTTATAGTTCAATTAATGTGTGTTAAGATTAGGGCTGGGCATGTTAATGCGTTATTATTGCTTTAACGCATTATTTACTTAACGCCAACAATTTTTTTTTTTGTCAGGCGTCCCATTACTTTTGTCCATGCAGCGCTCTAGGTCTCAGCTAGTTTTCACAGGGATCAGGCGTCCCACTACTTTTGTGGCCATTACACCAACAGTGACTTTAATGACACTGCATTCAGGTACATAGACTTTCATATGGAGTTGGTCCTCCTTTGCAGTTGCTACAATGGTTCTGACCCCCATGCTCTGGACTCTGAGGGGAACTTGTAGTTCCAGATTTTATAAATATAACTCTATTTTAAATAATATATTTAATTTGTAGAAAGTTATAACACTGCAAATAAGTGGTAAAACATCTTCAATTTGCCTGTTTGGAAATTTCAAAATGTGATCATTTTAATTAAATAAAACCATCATATCTACTGTTCACTGATGTTTACTGACTGTATGCTTTGGTCAGATTATTTCTACTTTAGTGGTTAATGGTTCTACCTCATTATCACATTAACAGTCATTTTGACGGTGCACATTAGTCTGCGTTTTGTTTCCATAACAAAATGGTTATTTGAGTGAGATGGATGTTATTTTAGCAGAGTTTATTCATCAGCCTGCCCACCTCTTCTGATCTACCTTACAACATATTTGGAAAGAAATTGCAAATATGTGTTTTAGGTATGATAGAATACACATTAGAATAAAACAGCAGCAGTAGAAATTCCAAATCACTCTGTATTTATTTTAGGTAACATGATGGTAAGTGTCTAGGCAGCTGAAATAAATTACACTGAGATCCATAACATGTTCTAGATATTAGCTGGGTGTGTGGTCCAAAATATGTATTTAATTTGGGTAAAATAAACCTGCCAAGAATGGGTAACATTATTTTCACTTATTCCAGCAAGCTCGACATTATTTTAGCTTAGCTAACAGTTTACCCACCTCATCTGATCTACCTTGTAGATATCGCGAATATGTGATTTAAATATAATAGAATACACAATAGAAAAAACAGCAGCAGTAGAATGGAGTAGACTACACAATATAAACCATGGCATAAAAGCCTATCAAAATTGTTAGAAAGATTTGGTAGTTAGAAATATGTGGTGAACAATGCATTACATCTGGACAAAGATGAGATGCAAACACTTGAGCAGCAACTACAAGGGAGTAAGGAGTTATTGAATTATGGTCTTTCTAGTGTTAAGGGGTTTTAAAAGTACATTTCAATTTTTGGTGAGGCTGTATTGGCCAGCGACTTTACCAGGTTTTCACTAAAGGTGCCAGTGTTTCTCTCTTGCAGATGTGAGTGATATCTGCTAATTTTCAAAGACATGTGCATTCTTCATCAAATACACTTTGTGAGGCACTGAGGCCAGTAGTTTGAAATTATACTTCACTGTCATCAAAGAAGAACAGGATGTAAACCTTCACAGTTGATACAGGCACCATAAGGAAAAAAATCATGCATGTATGAAAACAGTGTGCAGCATTGAGAAAAATATGGCTTACATTTGCATTTTTTAAATGTGTGAATTGGTCATATGAATAAAATATGTTTTTGGGTTTTTTTCACTTTTGTGAGAGTTGGGTTAATGTAACACATTCTATTCACATGCAGTCAGTCATAACGTAAATTCAATTTTTTTAATTTATTTATGCTTTTGGAATACATGCATTACATGCAGTGGTCACTCTGTAATAGGCGTGTAACGGTACAGAAAGGTCATGGTTCGGTTCACACTATGGTTCTGACATCAAGGTTCGGTTCGGTTCACGGTACAGCGAAGTTAAGCAACAAAAAGTTCTAAAGAATGAGGCTTGGTTTGTTTTCATTTAATTTAAATAAACAGCAGTGTATTAACCAGTAAACACACACTCACTTATATTTTCATGTATGTGTAAGGCAGCAGAAGTGTTATGATTTACATGCGCTTTTTGGTCCCTCTGTGATTCTGTATTACTTCAATCACGTCTTCTTCGTCGTACCGTGTATTCTCCGTACGACACCATGCATCGAACCGTGACCCCATGTACCGTGACGGTCCGGTACGAATACATGTACCGTTACAGCCCTAGTCTGTTATATGGTTATGAATTGGACCAGGGTAACGCAGTCTGTTCAAATTAGCACTGAGACAGATCATTAATGCCCAAAATAAACACTCCTACACTTGGAGACCTGATGATTCCTTGCTTGTTTTGTATAATGTCATATATATCATGGTATTTTCAGTCATTACAGTTCAGTTGATGCTTTAACAAGGTGGTAAGAATTACTGTTCATTATTTTTAGTGCAGAGTTGTCATGTTTCCTTGACACAGCTAATTGGTTTCTGTTGGAAACAATTAACACTTCTCCCTTTTGAGATTGATTGCTGAACACTCTGCCACTCTGCTAAGAATCGGGTACCTTTGTTGTTTTTCCCCTCAACTTTTTTTGCTTTCATTTGTTCTTTTGACATGAAGAAAACTCACAAAGGCAAAGTAGATAATGGAACAAACATGGTCTCCTAGGTTTACAAATCGAAATACTTTATAAAAGTACAGTGAAACCTTTTCCAAGGTACAGTTTTATCAACCTTGCATGGTATTATGGCCTTAAGGTCTAGTTGTATAACTTCCCAAGTTAGAAAATTTTCATTTAAAATTGAAAAACACAGTAAAAGGTATTAATTGAAGACAGTTGAAGTTAATTTCTTACAATATGACTGCAGTGGAATATCATAAAAGGAAGTTCCTCATGTAAAGGTATTGAATGTGTACCCTTGAGGGCACCACTCAAGTGACAGTTTATTACCCTTTTCTGACAGTGTATAATTTTAGACAATATAATTGCTCAGTACTCTAAAGTTTGAACCATATGCTTATGTAGGTAATAACTGGAAAATGTTTGGCATCCCCAGAATATACAACTCTGTCACTAAAAATAATTTGTACCTCACAATCACCTAGTAAATACTGAGAACTTAAACAAAAGATAAGTTTCACATTTTTGTTGCCTGTAAGAATAGATCCTGAGTGAGTAAGGCAATCAGCTAAATGATTTTATGTTAATGTTAGAGTTCCATTTAAAGCACATATATTTTTAATAAAGTTAAACTAAAGAACATCTAGTGAAAGAATACAATCATATTTACAAAATGTACTTGTAAGCAATCATTCTCTGCAGGTGCTTTGCTTAAATGCATGTTTTAAATCCCATAGGGTTTGCTTTAATGCAGACACAGGTCATCAACCAACAGCTTAATGTATGCGAAGTGGTAAATTCAGCAATGAAAAAGGCAAATTGTTTGTTTATGGCTTCTTGCTTATAGTTTTCCTCTTATCCACATTTGAATAAAATTCTGCTTCAGTCGGTTATTCAATTTAAATGTTTAGCCAGATGTTCCGAAGAAAACTCTTAGGAAATTGGAGTGATTTCTAGGTCTGTAAGACCACTTCCTCTAAATAGTACATCATAACTGGATCCAGAGTAATTGGATGAGTTAAAAGCCTATAAAAGTAAGGACTGGATATAGTTGAGGGCAAAGTCCAAACCATTGCCCCCAAAATGTGCTTACCCTGAAGGAACACATTTTTTAGCATTAGTAATGGAAGCTAATCAAAGAGCTGTATCGTATAGCAGCTTTATGGATTTTAATCAGCAATCTCACCAGTATAAAACACACCAGAGTCAATGATCATCTTTTCTTTCATGGAAAAAAAGTCTGGCTTTCAGCTGGTCAGCTGATGGTATACGTTCCTGTGTGCTTTTTGGGCCGATTCCCCTGTTTCATTGCAACTTACCTTTCCTCTTTGATTCCTTTTTCTCTTTGGTCTCCCCATGTCTTTGAGGTGAGTCTTTTTTTTCTTTGTGCTTGGCCTTTGCTGAGTGCATTTCCTCATGACTTTGAAGCTTGGCTGAACATCCTCTCCTCCTCTTTCTTTATCCTTCAACCCATCTTCCTTAATGTTTGTTTCTTTATAAAATTACCTGCCTGTCCTACTTGGTTTCTCACCCTTGACCATGAGTTCCTTCTGGGTGCACCTCTTTCACAGCTGGACCGGTTATGGAAGTCTGAGCACTTTTCTAGGTCAGTAATGGCATTGACTCCAACAGAAGGACCCGAACTGATTCACCAACAGGATATTAAATTCATATAGAGAACATTGTCACCGGTCCGGTTCGGAATAGGGTTGTCACAAAAGTCACAAAAGGGGAGATTTGAAGCCATCTTCAAATAAAATCCATCTTAAATTAAATCAGCCTATATCACTTTAACAGAACCGCTATATCAAGAGCCTGCTGTGTCACACACTTGCAGTATAAGCCTGTGATGTTCACCGGCATGTCAACATTTTTTGGACACTTGCGTTTTATGTCTTTGATCATGACTCCGTTTCGAGATACTCTTGTCAACCTACAGCCTTGATCACTGTTGCATTTCTTGCTTTATAGCATCGGCGCACATGCCAGCCTTTCAAACTCTAAACTGGATTAAACTTTAGCCCTGGAGTAGATATATTGTCTTTGTATTTTCTCTTAAAGCTGTCAAACAGCCGTAAGAACAACAATAGATAAAGAGAGACCTTTACACTCTGTCAAAACTAAATTTAGAACTTCCTCAGGCTCTGACTTGTAAAGTCACCTTCAAGAACCTCAACAAATGCCACTGCATCTGAAACCGTCATTCACAAACTTTAAAGGAGAGGAGGCAATGTCAAAGGACAGCAATATAGGCTGCATAAGAATAGCACCATCAAGCCAGGGTGTTAAGTGAGGATAAAACAGGACTCAGCTGTCTAAAACATCTGTAATCAATAGTCTCATGCAGCAGCATCCTGCTAAGGCTGCCAAACATGGATCTAGAGCATGGATATCATCAGAAACATCAATGATGGTACTTTACATTAAGACTACCCTCATAAAGGGTTTATAATTTATAATCAGGTTGTTAATTAGGTTGTTGACAGTTTATAAATCATTAATAAGCAGTTATAAACAAGTTATAACAGTGTCATAACAGTGTCATATACAGATACAGACTCACCATTTGGCAAGTTCTGGCACTTTAATAGTAGTAGCATGTTAACAAATACCCGATGAAGCTGACACTTTGACATTCTGCCTGAGAAAGAGAAAAGACCTGAGCAACTAGCAAGACCTGATATCTTGCCAAATAGTGAGCCTGCATCAACATATGACAACAGTTACAACTTGTTTATACCTGCTTACTAAAGATTTATAAAATGTGTACAACCTAATTAACAACCTGATTAATTTATAAACCCTTTATAAGGGTAGTCTTATTGTGGAGATACTCGTTTTTCTTTTCTGTGCAGTTGTTCTTGCCTCTGAAAATCCCTCTTCAAAGGTTAAAGCTAAATATTGGCACATTCTTTCATTCAGTCTACACACTCTGTCTGAATATTAATGAAATACTTCAGCTTTCACAAAAGATTCACTTTTTTTTCAGATTTTGTGGGACTGCCAACATTGAAGCCTTGAGTGAAAAATTAGATGAGGCATTCACTTACAACGCTGTTCTGTCAAATGGGAACCTTCTCTTGATGCTTCATTAATGAAGTTGTCACACACATGAGAAGATTTGCATTATCTCTGTGTCAGTATCCTCCAGTGTACTTTAGTTTAGCAGAATTCTATCACAGTAAGAAAGAAAGACGTGTTGTAAGGTGGAGAGAACAGGTGAAGCCTTGGGCAGACACAACTTGATACTGCATGTTATTCAGATTAGCCAAGAGAGTATGTAATCTTTTCTATCTGAAGATATTGCATTCAGCCAGTTCCCAATAGTCTCCCATGGCTTCTACTAATTTGCAACTAAAAAGCAAGTGTAAAGCATTTATTTTTGATGTATGTGGGACAACCGTTGTAACTTATGCCATCACATTGGAACAAGGTTAGCTATATTTTACTACCAATATTTTAGATCATCTTTTTAAATGACCACACAACAAAGGTACAGAGATGCATGTAGAGAGGGTATGTTTGCAGTTCACATTTCCTATTCAGTAGTTGAGTTTTCATTATTCTGTTCATATTCTTAAGACAAAGTTAACAACTACTAAGATTATTTTGGAACTGATATGTAATTTATGCAATTAGAGTCAAAACCTGAAATGTAGCCCTTTTATATCTGTATTTCTTCTTTTCTTTTACCCTAAGAGTGCAGTATTCCTATTATTATAGTGCTTAGGTGGTAGTTACAGACAGCCAAGCTGAATTATAGTGCAGTTTGTAAAATCTCTGACACAGCCAGATATCAGCCAACAGACGCCATCAGGCCCAAGCAACCATAAAGTTATAGAAGTTATTGATAAATTAGCTTAAAGCATGAGCTCTGAATGAAGTGGTCAGTCTGTGCATATGAAATATTGAGGCAGAGGTCCAGGCTTGCTGCTGACAGAAATAAAATATATCTTTGAAGATGTGTGGACTCCTAACAAGCAAGCTTTTGACAAATTTTTAGATTTACATTTGCGTATTTATGGAACAAATGCATCCATTTTTAACTTTGGTGTTTTAAGTGGGGTGGCTGTGCACAGACTGCAATAACACCTTATTAAGATCTAAAGAAAGGCATTTTAAATTAGATTACCCTCATCTAGGGGTGGGAATCGAAACCCAGTTCCGATTTAGAACCGGTTCTTATTTTGCGACGCAAAATTGTTTACCTCCGGTTTTATCGGTTCCTCTAACGATTCTTTTGGACTTTTTCCTGTGTCGCGTGCAATGACGTCACACTCCGCGACTCGAATTATCATGGAGCAGAGAAAGCAATCAGCGGCGTGGTAGCATTTTACCAAAAAAAAAGGCAGTTGCATTTGTAACTAGTGTAGTGCCGTTTTAACTTGCAAGCTACCAACATGTTAAAACATTTGAGGTATTAAAATTCAAGAATGCCATGTGTTTGATTCTCAGCGCTCAAGTGCAAGCTCTATGGTTTCCATTATCAATACTAATTCATTTTTATAATTATACTGTCATATTTGGACAATATGATTTATTGTTTAAAGGAAGATACGTGCATAATTTATTGTTTAAGTGTTTATATTTACCATTTAAAGGACAAGATTGAATTCTGACATCTAATAAAACAGCTGCTTTCAAAGCTAAAAAAATGGCCTATGACTACCTTTTTTTAATGTAAATATGTAGCTTACCAGGTCTTATGACCTGTCCACAAAATTATGATCAGTTAAAAAAAATATTTATTATATACTGTTGTTGCAATCTTAGCCTCAGCTTTAGCGGCTGCTAGCCAGGCGCCTTTGGCTCGTTACTCTCGGCCAGAGATCGGATCCAAAAATGAGGGAGCAGGGTCTGTTCTTTCCTCCCTTGGAATGGGAAGATTTATTTACTCTCTCCAAAAAGAACACTCGAGTGGCGAGAATCAGGAATGTAATACTCCAAACACTCCCTGAAAGACTACATCTCCCAGCCTCCCTAGAGGCTCAATCACCCAGAATGCAACGTTAAGGCAACAGGCTCATCCTGTAACACTGTTTTGGAATCGATAATGGAATCGATAAGGAATCGGATAGATAAGATGAATCGATAATGGCATTGACATCAGTCATTTTTTATCGATTCCCATCCCTACCCTCATCTCTAAGTGGCTGGAGGTCTTTATTAGGTAACTGGAAATAACGATTGTCTTAATAATGAAGGACGGTCAAGGTGAAGACATGAGTGGCTACACCAAAAAAAGAGTGGAAGAGCAGCAGCGTGCCGAACGAAAGAACAGCAAACAGCGATCATGTAGGAGAGCAAACATCGTTTTTTGACTGCTAAGATTTGAGTGGGTTAAAGAAATACTGTAATGAGGCTCATTTGGAGACCTCACAGCCTTATGATTAAAAATAATTTTCTGATTAAAAATTATATAGATTGTACCCTAGGTGGGTAGAGAATTTCCACTATAGTCTTTTGTATGTTTTACAGTGACTCCTTCAGTAATTATTTCTATGTAAACACACCAGCACTTCAAAAGTCAACTGCGTCAATTCAGTAATGTTAGTGGGCTTTCTTGAATGAACTTCATGTTTCAGGTCTTACCAATTTTTTTGATTAAGGTCTTGAAGGTTTCATCATTCCAACCTGCAAAATTTTTTTCTGCCAGTTATTTGAAAGCTGACTATTAGATTTTGGGTCATTGTCTCGCTGACCTTGTTTTGACCCAGAAGGCTGCCCTGAGATTCTCCTTACCAGAATTCAGAATACCATCAAAAGATATTAAGCCGTGATACTGACAGCACCGTTGTTTGTCAGCTGTGATGAGGTTCCTCTGCTATGTGCTGCATTTGGTTTTTCCAAATATAACATCTCTCATATAAGACATATGGTTCTATTTTTGCCTCATTAGTCCACTTAACATTCTGTCATTAATCTGGCTCATCCAGGTGGTCTTTGGAAACATTAAACAAGTAGAATTGCTCCTCCTGGAGAGTATTGGCTTCCTCCCTCCTATCATTCTGAACACACTATTCTTGTTCAGTGTTTGCCTGTCAGTGGACTAATAAACACTGACATTAGCCAGTGCAAAAGTTGCCCCCAGAACCTTAGTTGTTTTGGACAGTCTTTCTAAGAAATTAGTATATAACCTCTTCAGGCCCAGTAAGCATTGACAACCGTTTTTCTGAGATTCTTAAAATTCTAGCATGACTGTATTTTGAATATCACTTCAGAAGCACTTTAGCCTGTGATTCGCTGCTGAGCTAGACCTTCCTGGTCCCTTCTTTTTTCTCTCTGTTCTTTCTGTTTGATTACATATACAGACTGCTGCCTCCTCTTGCTATGCAAAGTTCCTTGGCAGGCACTTTGTAACCTTTACAACTTAGTGGTGTGCTTGAATGCAAATTTTCCCCAAAGATGTTAGACGACAGTGAGATGACGAAAGGTGTTCACCGGTCAGTCTTAGCTGGCACTACTTCTTCGACACTGACTTGATGTGTCCAAGCTGTAAGAAGCTGGAAAGTGACTGTGGCTGTTTTTTCTTGCTGCTGTGGCTGTACATTTAAAGCAAATATGGAGTGTTTCAGGGCCAAGTGAAATTATCTTGACTGGCTACATCAATCATTCAGTCTGATCGCTTCTGAGGAGAATTTCACTTACTGAAGGCAAAAAACCCTTTGAACCAGTCGAAACTGAAAATGGTTGCGTTACAGATCTACCAGAGCATCAACTGGAAAGACACTCCCCTGTCTGGTTATGTGCATGAATGACATTCATCTTCATACTGACCTGCTTTACTAGAACATCTGTACTTGACATTTCTTCTTCGAGAGAACAGGAAGAGATTCTGAATGTCAATAAATGCTGAAGCTTTTATTAGCAGTCTTGTATATGAATGCACCAGGATGCACCAGCATTATTCATAAATGAGCTCTGATACCGCAATGATACTGATAATATTAACTGAAGCTGCAGTAGTGTGTTTGTTTCACTTTACTTTACCTGCCCTTTACCTTATGTTTACTGTTTACTGCCACAACAGGCACACTTATGTCCTGTTATCTGACTTGATAAGCTATAATCTACACATATTGTGGCTCAATGCTGGTACCTGCCACTTGTGCAATATCATACGCATGGTGACATAATATTAATTCTGGGAGGTTTACATCCCTTTCACACGTTACTGTTACACTGCCATATTGTACTACTGTACAGTCTAACAGTATAGTGGGGCAGCTGGTGACCTAGTGGTTAGGGAGTCGGTCCTGTGACCAGAAGGTCATGGGTTCTAATCCCAGGACTGCTAGTAGTGATGGAGAATTTAAGGATACAAATACCATAATAATATGGTACCATTTCTCTCACATTAAAATCAGTCAGAATTGCTTGAAGTTGCAGGGGGGCCCTCTGTGTTTGCTATATGTAAAATGGCATGTGTTCCTTTGAGGCCGGTAGAAGAAAGAGGTAAAGATGAGCGGTGCTACACTTAAAATAGGGAAGCCAGTTGCTACAGAAGTGAAGGGTGAGTTTTTATGTCAGAAGAACCTGCAAACACAGGGTTTTAAGGAAAACTACTATTAAAGGAGTAGTTTCCATAGACAGCGAGTATGTGTGCATGGTTCATAAGGTACATCCTACCATTTTAGGATGAGCAGTACTGAGTAAGTAATATTTGACCTTGTATTGATTGGGAAATATTTAGGACGGAGGAGACATTAAAGCGGAGGAAGAGTTATGAACATTCAATTGGGTACGCTTATGGGCATAAAGCCAAGAGTGGGTGTCATCTTAAAATGAAGGGGAGTGGTGTAAAAAGTCTATTTAATGAACATGGACTTAAGAGAAAGCAGAGCAACTGGTCACTGCTCTCAAAAGATCACGAAGCTATCTTAAAAAAACAGCGTCGCCACAACTTTTTTAGTTTTAGACTTCAATTTCTGCGAAATTCTCTGCAACAGTAGCACCTCTGAGGTACACTCCCCACACACTGCTCCCTGGACGCTGTGTTCCTGACTGCCCACTGCTTTACTGGGTGAATAAGTTAAATGCAGAGAATGAATTTCCCACTGTTCACACTGTATGCTGTGGTGTGTTCACATATGACAAATGGTCACTTTACACACTTTTTACTATTTTTGTGGTGTCCATTTATTGTGTTGCCTGTGTTGTTTCTAATGTACCTCACAATCTGTTGAATGTTGCTATATGGTCCATCGTGGTCCGTGGAGAAAAGTCTCATCACACTATGTATGTGTTTACAGCGTTAAAGTGTTAGGAATAAATGAGCTCTGATACCACAATGGTACTGAATAGCATTGAGCTAAAGCTGCAGTTGTGTATTTGTTGCATTTTTTTTGTTTCTGTTCAAATGTAGAGTTCATAATTGGTGTTCACAACTAAAGTAGCAAAAACCTTTGTTGTGCATCATAGTGCTTTACAATGAGGAAAACTGCTTATACCCATTCTTTAATATTCTAGCGTGATTATTTTCTAGTACTATGCATCTGATGCTCTGATATTCAAGGCCATAATGCTTGTGGGACCACATTAAATAGAAGGAAAGGGAGATGCTGCTGCTGATCCTCAAGGTTGGATGAGATACATATTCATATGCAGAGTTTACATAACATGGCAAACATTGTGCTCAGTTAAGAACTTTGGGGGAAAAAGCTCAGATCATACATTAACATATATATGAGAGCAGTGGAGAGCCCTTATGTTTCATCCTGATCCAACTTGTAACCTACATGAAAGCAATCTAATGCCCAGACAAATCCCTTCAAACATGTCAAGCAGCACTTATTAGCCACAACATTTGAAATGCAAACAAAGGCATCAGGTAAAAGAATGAATTAAACCTACATGGTGCATTACATAACAATCTACACCAATTAGCCATAACATTAAAACCCGATGGCTAATATTGTGCAGGTCCCACTCTTGCCGACAAAATCTGTTGAGGCATAGATTCCACAAGACCTCTGAATGTGTGTTGTTCTTTCAGGTGCCAAGATGTCAGCAGCTCATTACAAGTCCTGTGAGCTGTGAGGTGGGGCCTCCATGATTAAGAGTAGTTTGTCCAGCGCATTCCACAGATGCTCGATTAGATTGAGATCTGGGAAATTTGGAGGCTCTCTGTCATAGTGCATACTGGGGCCAGTTCTTCTCCAGGTGAGTGATGCATATGTGCCCAGCTGTCCACCTGATTTATTTAAACATAGTTATCAGACCGGACCTGCTTTTCTTATTTCTCCAGTTCTGATGTTCACTTTCAGTGGTGGACAGGGTAGGTTCTGACCACTGCATACAGCGAACACCACAAAAAGCCTGTTATTTTGGAGACACTCTCATCCGGTCATCTAGCCATCACAATTTGGCTCTTGAAAGTATTTCAGATCCTTATGCTCACCCATTTTTCCTGCTTCAGCTTCATCGACTTCAAGAACTGACTGTTCACTTGCTGCCTCATAAATCCCACTTCTTGACAGCTGCCACTGTAACAAGATAATCAATGTTATTCACTTCCCCTCTTGGTGGATTAATGTTGAAGCTGATGAGTGTATAAATTTAAGCCTGTTACGTTATTTGTTCAGAAATTCAGAGAAACTGGTCAGTGGTGTATTTCAAGGTACTTAGGAAAGATTTAAACTGTGTGTAAAGCCAGTGTACATTCAAATAGTTATAACATTTAGTTTACCTCCCATCTACCTTTAAACACAATGGCAAGGTTCTTGTAAACCAGTGGAAAAGTGCCTTTAGGGTTTGTGTTCTCAGTTACCCTATTGTGTTTTGTGTGTGTGTGTGTGTGCACTTAGTACCCTCAGCTAGGAAAGGTTATATAAATAAAATGTATTTTCTTACTCACCTACACGATTTTGAAAAAGAATGAACTTTTTCAGATGAAACTGTCAGCGATCTATTATCCATATTGTCAGAGCCAGTGAACGATGGAGCTGTTAGTTGAAACTTGCCAGTCATGAGTTCCAAGCTGGCTAAGAGCATTGTCATGATCCAGATTTGAGTCCCTGCACTGCCTTAGCATTCCATGCCCTAGGAAGAAGGTGGAAACTGGCAGTAACTTACACTGGGGAGAAGACTGGGCAAAAAATAAACAAATAAATAAAAATAATAATTAAAAAGAAGCTGCCAATCGATTGATCTCTCATCATACAATCACTGTAGCAATTAAAACATGCTGCAGTACAGATGGTCAGATAAGGGTAAAGGAACATGAAGAAAAATGAGATACCCTGGACTTCAAAAGAACTTCAGAAGAGTTCCCAAAAGGCCTGTACTACAAAAGCATATCAGAAAACAAGCTGGCACCGTGCACAATAGAGCCAGGTTTCTGTGATGGAACAGCATGTAACAAATTGGTCAAGGTCTTTCTATTGCATGAGCAGGTACCTGTTCCCTGATAGCAACACGGGGAGGAACTGTACAATTTTACACTTTCCTGCTCACACACAGTACCAGAAAAAGAGAAAGGTCATTGTTACGGTATTTTATTTTAGCCTGCTTATTTTTCTGCCTTTGATGTTATCTAACTATGGTTTTAGTAGTAATTATAACTAGGCCGTGCACTGGTTTTTCACAGGGTAGCCATGAACCGTGTCGCTGAATATAGATTGTCCTGTCATAGAATAGTAACTATGATGAGGCCCAAGCACATCTTACACGATTTCTGTGCTTTGACATAAACCACTTATTTGTATAATAGATACCTGACACATTTAGAGTTTGGAGAAAGGGATCCATATTAAATGTACCTGCTCTCTATAACAAACATGCAGAAGGATAAGGTTATGGTCTGGATTAACCAGTATAGAGGACTGTTCTATTCAATTCAATTTTATTGATATAATGCTTTTAACAACAAATGTTGTCATAAAGCAGCTTTACAGAATCTGGGTCTGAGCCCCTAGTGAGCCAAAGGTGGCAGAGGCAAGGAAAATCTCCCTGAAGCTGGAGAAAGAAACCTCAGGAGGAATCAAGACGAAAAAGGGGAACCTGACGTCCTCTGGCTGTCTCAGATGAGAGAGAAAGAGAGTCTCTGTGGAGATAAATAAGAATAGAAGGCCTTTGTGTACGAACTTAATCACTGTTGAACAGACTGGCCGTCTATGGCTAGTAGAGTAGGTACACTTACGAGTCAGTAGAGATAGTTTTGTTTGAGTCTGTGTGATGTGGAGTTTGAGAGTCCACAGCAACAGGAACAACAATTTCCGTCTGAGCTTTTTAACAGTTGCCTTTGGATGGGGGAAGAGCACAAGAGGAGTCAAAAGCAGTACATTCTACTGTATAATCCCTCAAAAACAACCAAATGTGTTATGTTAGCGAACTAGAAAGTCTGACAAGATGATAAAATTATTCTGTGATGTCTTCCCTGACTGAAGAAAATATTCTCTTTTTGATGTATATCCATGATTTTGAAGGGAATAATCTGTTTCTTTTATTTGCTTATTTAGAAATATGTTTTTAAATTTGCATCGTTACTCAGATGCAGAATTGACCAGCACTTTGATCTCATGATTTTTCAACATCATGAATAGGAAGTCTATATATACTTCTATTTGAGTTGCAAACTCCTTTAAAATTATTTTGTCCAATTCTTAGTTAGGACTACATGTGTGACACAAATAATTACTTAACTCAAATCCGGTGTACTCAGGAATAAACAAAACTGAATCCTTGGTGGCCTTTAGTGGCCGCCCACAGTTACTGACCACAGACCTGACAATTTGGTTTGTTATTATGTGAATTAAGGATGAAAGGAACATGGTCTACATCTCTTCATTGCACGACGGATCTGTTATCTGTGCTATTTCAACACTAGAACGGCTGAAAACTGGCTTTACCTATTACGGCTGTGTGCGTCAATTAACACAGTGCCCAGTTTCACACAAGACGTTTCCTGTTATGACTGCTGCTGCAGTGTTCGGGCGTTTAGTCATGCAGCCAGCAGACACAGCGAGTGTCCAGTGAACTTTGGACCCAGAGCCCGTCGTACAGCGCCAGTTGCCATATCAGAATCGGAATCAGAATCGTGTTTATTGACCGAGTATGTGAGCAACACATACAAGGAATTTTATTCCGGTCGATGGTGTCTCTCAAGCACAAAAGTATAAAACAACAACGATATGCAAAGATACAATGAACAATATCCTGAGCAATATAATATACAATAATGTACAATCTACAATATTAATACGTAATATGGATTTACATTTATAAATATAAAGATAAATGTTAACAAATACTTAAATGTATATAAGTATTATTTGTACATATAATAATATGTTTATACTATTTCTAAACGTATATTATTGGTCACTTTGTATTGTAAATAAGCAACGAAGACATAGTTACAGTATTGTGTTACCTTACATAAGTTTCAGATAGTAATATATGAATGTATGTATGTATGTGTGTATATATATATATATATATATATATATATATATATATATAGTATATTATTGTATATTATTATGTAGATTGTATAT
>JBBJLS010000109.1:40127578-40156837 GCA_037577275.1 Bryconaethiops microstoma
GTGTGTGTGTGTGTGTGTGTGTGTGTGTGTGTGTGTGTGTGTGTGTGTGTGTGTGTGTGTGTGTGTGCGCGTGTGGGTGTATGTGCATACGTGCGTGCGCGAAATACACATGCACACACATACTTCAACAAGCCAAACATTGATAAATCATCATTGTCAGCAGAAAAGCACCAAGTGTCTCCTAAGCAATGCCTTTATAAGAATTAAAATATTATCTTGACTCATATTGTAAGTTAATGTGAAGAGATATTATTCTAAGTAATATTGGACTTCTTCTGCTTTTTGGTTTGCCACAAAATTTTAACACAATGGAAAAGGCAGCTGCCGTTTTCAAATAATGCTAAAAAAAAATAAGAAATGTTTCAGCAGCAACAATAACTTATGCTGACTTATATATCTTATATATGTAACTTATAACCATGTAAGGATTGTTTTATAAAATAAACACTGATATAAAAATAAACACTGATGTAAAAAATCCACTGTAAAACCAGTAAAACTCACAGTGTGGTTGCCAGGAACAGCACAACACAAAATGCCACTCTACTTTAAACAAAAACTATAAAAACTGTTACACTATTGTACTGCTAATTTCTCACAGGTAATAATTATCAGAATATATAAGGAGCAAACATTGTTAGTAGTTTGTCACTAGTAAATGTTAATAAATGTCATGGCAATCTTGTGTTATATATAAGAAATATATGTTTGCATGTCTCGTTAGTAAATAAATAAATAAATAAATAAGTACCTTTAACAGGCCACTGTGTTTTAAAGCGTAATAATAAATTACTGATTCGTGTAACACAGTCTCTGTGAGCTTAAACAGGCCAAATGGGATTAATGTTATATACCCATCTCAATAATCTGCATGAGGAAATCTTTGCAAAGTATTCATTGTGCATTTTTATATTGTTATAAATGAGCTGTTTAACATTGAAGACTTTTTGTAGTAATTTGGGTTTATGATGAATAAAACTCAATTCAATGTGAATAAAGTTTAAGAATTGTCTAATTTTGAAAGAATGAAAAAAAGAACAAAATCTGCTTCAATCTGTATTGCCTAATTTAAAGTGTTTACATTTATACACTTGTGGACAAGTGTTCACTGAACTGGTTTAAAAAGTATTATAATTAGCACCCCAGTGGTACACACACATCTCTAAGCGTTCATCCTGTCCTCCGGGATTTGTGATTTAAATCCCAGTGAAACTACAGCCATCCATGACCAAGAGTCCAAGACAGTGTAAATGGCCCTACTTTTTTCTCTCCATCTTTCATTTGATGTGGTGCAAGCTAATCACAGGAAATCACAGTAATGCATTTAGCTCTTTTATGGTGTAACATGTGCAGAAACCAGGAAAGGACACAATGTTTGCCTTTGATTTGATTTGGAGAAAAACTGAGAGAAATTAACCTAGTTAATGGGTGGGAAGTAACATGGAAAAAATAAGATTTCATGAATAAATATATAAAAAATACAAAATACAAAGTAAATATAGACTATATACTAAAATGTATGCTAAATATCCAACAAATCTAGTCTTTAAAAGCCATTATCATACACAAAGGTCATTCAATGTGCTTTACAGAAATAGAATAAAAACACTAAGCATAAAAATAGTAGGAAGTAAAACAACTTAAAGAAAAAAAGACATAAAAGAAAACATGGAAAATCCATAACAGAACATTAGAAATGCAAGTGCAGATATTCAAAAGATGGTGGAGGAGAATAGTGCAGTTTTTTGCAGCTTTTCTACAGTTAGTGCAGATCTGAAATTGATGAGCACTTGGTTGGACAGCATAGTGGATAAATGCCATTTCACCATGTTTAATTTCAGTTCTTTACACCATTATCAATCCGTCAATAACCTTGCATTAAAATGCATATGTGAGTCTTGTTAACTAATGGATTGGAATGGACCAAGCAAGTCCTGCACATTTCTGCTGCACAGATGTTAGAAACGTGTGCCTGTGCTTTGTTCACCTCATAACAGGACACTGGGGCAAAGTGACGTTTCTTTCACAATCTTTCTGATGGATGGTCTCCTCTAGGCAGTTGAGGCTTTGTGCCAGGATAAGCAAGCATTGAGTGGGATTTGGGAAGAATCAGGTGGTAATGGGTGGCAAGAGCTGGGAAGCATTCAGTGATCCCACAGGATTTCACTGATGAGCAGGGATTTGATTTATCTGCCCAAAGTATCGATTTGTTTTGCTGTATATATCTATGGCTCTCATCTGCACAGTCTGATTCTTTCCATCTTTCATTGTAACTGATTGAGAGATAAAAAATTCTCTGCTGAACACAATTTCATCTGCCCCCTCATGACATCTAAAACTTGTTCTTTTTTGATCATTTCAGCACAATGTGAACATATTCTCTTGCCCCAGGAATGACAGAAATGAGAACAGTAAAATAGCCAAGGGAGGAATTATCTGCCAAGTCTTATTTGCCTTTCTTGTTACTTCAACGCCTGTGCCTTAGGAGAGATGAATTTATCAATAAAGTGCTTCTCAACAAAGTAGTTTTGTCTGAATTTTAAAAGACAGAAATGCTGAAATATTCCAGATAACAAAGCAAAAAAAAAAATATCAAAGCCACACTTGTAGCTTTTTTAAATAATGCCAGGAGTTAATTTAAGATTTAGGAGGTGGGGAGCCTTCTTTCTTTCATGGGTGCCAACAATGTGGGAATAATATTATTTTTAGTGATTCTCAGCATGGGTTTCATAGGATTAATTAATTAGTTTTTGATATATTTAGACATATCTTTATTTACATATACAGTGAGAAGAAATAAGTACTGACACCCTTTTGTTCTTTTACTTAATATGCAGCATTATAAAAAATGCTAAAACTGGTTGGGAAGATTTCAAGCTACCAACTGTAATGAAAGTAGAGGTTAAGCAAAGTCTTAAACATGTCTTTGCCAACATTACTAAACAATGCTTGAATGTAAAAAGCTACAGGGCCATAGCAAAAGACATCCTTGTCAGTACAACTGAATCAATAATAAGTAGAAGGTTCTTGGAAGCACAGTGAATTGTTCTCAGATGCAAGGTTTCACAACGCGCTCTCACAAAAATGATGAGGAAGGAAAGAAAGAAGCCAGCAGTCCCTCAAAAAGTAATATAGGTCAAACTGAAGTACGGCAAGGACAATTACACAAAGTTACACAAAGAACTGAACAGCACCACATTCATCTCCATTTTTAAACCTCATGCGAAATATAGTTGCTCAAAAATCACATCTGCATATGAAGATTAAGACAAATTGGAATTAGACTGTTTTAGGAAAATTGCTTTGGTGAGAAGAAGAAAAACTGAACTCTTTGCAACAATGGAGAGCTCATCATGTTTGTAGAAAAAAAAAGGGTTGAATGTATGATCTCAAAGACTCTACACCCACAGCAAAATGCGAAGGTAAGAACATCAGTAGATGGGGCTGCTTCTCTTCAGCCTGTACTGGGTTCACTAAAGAAAACATGAACTGAGTGAAGTACCAGGACATAATAAAGAATTTAATCTCATCAGCTACGAAAGGAGAGAAGAGGAATGTATTAACAAGAAAATCACACCAAATATGTACAGACAAAATAACTCAAAACTGGTGTCACATCCTGGTCAAATTATAACAGATTATAAGAGTGGGCTCCCTTCCCAGACCTCCTGCCAAAACCAAGCGGTAGACGCCACTTAGGCTATTTTACTGGGAAGACATAGATGCAGGAATAAGCCCTTACCATATTAAGAAACAAAACAACCAACAGCTACCCACCAAAAAAACACAAAACAACCTTTAAAGGAAAGGCGCTTGTACCCTGTTTCTTCTCAAAGTCAAATAAAGCTTCTGTAATTTGAACAAAAGTGTTAGTTAAATAGTGCCAGGCGGGTCTAGAGTGCTGTTCTTCCAGGTCACATCAAAGGCAAAGAAGCCCTGAACATCCACCCAGGTGGTGTTTCAGTGCCCCCTCCTATACTGGAGAGCGCCCCCATGTGGCTATTTGCAGACCTGCACACCCTGCACACCTAAACAGACATAACAAAAGAATACAGACAAAACAGCAGTAGCACCAACACAGAGGAGGAATATTATGATTGGGGGTCATAACATCCTCATAACAAAGGCCTCCAGAATAAAGGCCTCCAGTTATGGCACAGTTAACAACAAAATGCTATGCAAGTGCATATATCACAATTCTCTCAAGACCTCACTGTGAATTTCAGAGTTCAAAAAGATCAACATTTAAATATAAAATATCAAAAAGATGTGTCAGCATCACTGTAGTTATTCTGATGCCATACACACTAAAGCTGCTGATATTAAACTAAAAGTTGTAAACATGTCACAAATGCTTGTCTAACATCTTTAACAAAAATGAATCGGCAAACATGCCATTTTGAACACATGCAGACTGAATAGTCCCAGAATAACTTGACAATGGCTCAGGAACACTTAAAACAAGTTAAACTAATCTCCTTGAGAGCCAGGAGCACACCACTGCCTCTAAAACAGAGCAATGAAACAAACATTTTACAAAATAGAGCTGCATCATATAGGCTTGAAAACACCCTAACATGTCTTAAACCAACATCGGACTAACTGACCCAATCAGGTCCTCTTTGTAGACCAACTAGATCATGTAATGCGACATCAGACTAACTGAGTAAATCAGATCTCTTTTATGAAAGCAAATGTTCAAATTTCCACACAAAAGAAATCCTACAAAAACAAATGTCAGATTTAGATCAGATTCATGTTACCTTCTTTGTACTTGTATCTGGAATTGTTTTACACTAAAGTAGTCATTATCCATCTTTACACACACTTTACAAACAACACAGATCCTGCCACATGAAAGCTTATTTTTAACATACCGAAAATACATACCACTACATAACACTGACTCGAACTGACTCAAAAATGGTGAAAAAAAAATCATATTACTTTGAAGGACTACATTTGGCCAGTTGCTGAGAGAAAGAGAGAGAGAGTGCAAGAAAAACACAAAAGCAACAGAATACCATGCAGTCAACAAGAGCAGATACAGCACTAGTTTTAAGCAAATACAGCATTATGACAAAAACTGTTAAGGTAGTAGACTCATTAAAGTGTTCAAAAAATACAAATATTCAAGTAGAGAACAATAAATAAGTAGTTGTGCAAACCAAACCAGCAGGGTACAGGATACCCAGTATAAAATAAACAAAGTGCATTTACAGTGGCAGTTTTGTGTTTGTGCTGTAACAGATCAGTGTGTATTTATAGCTCTGTGTTTGGAGAAGGAAGTTCAGTTGAATTCAGGGGTATGTTTTTGTGTGGGTACAGTTTATGATTCAGAATGTGTTAAATGTGTCAAAAACAAAAAAAAAATAGCATCTGCTTCAGTCAGAACTAGTGAAGATCACAAATATCACGTTACTGTTGTTTTTTTCTTATTTAATTCTGATCTTGAAAAACAAATTAAGGGCATAAAGGAATCACAGCACAAAGTGACTTAGTCAAATCATTGCTCTACTGGTGTAAAACACCAGGTTTTCTAAAACTACCTACTGTTTAAAACACTTTGCAACAATTTTGTGTGCGAGCAAATTCTTAAAACTATCATTTTGTTAAGCCACTGAAATGTTGATAATATATTTCAAATGCTACTGATCAACCTTTTAGAGCAGTGTTTTCAAATGTGTCACAATCTCATCAAATAAATCAAAGCTAAGTGAGGATAAAGAAGAATGTTGCTCACAAGTAATGTGATGGTCAGGTGGGTCAGTTATTAGTTTTCTGATGGGTAAAGCACCAAGGCGGCAAAACAGCAGCACCTCAAAATTCCAGGGTTTTTGTGATTCCATAACAAATGCTATACATGTTCCTGCTGCCACACAATCACCTTAAGCTCTTTTAAAAGCTTCTGCCACTTTAAGGTCTGCCATGTGCGAAGACCTCAGTGGAGAAAGAGCAGGATCTGTGAGCTAGGCAGTCATAGCTCCAGCCTACACCCAGGATTAAGAGCAGACTCACCCCAGGCAACACCGCCTCCTACATCTCTGGCCACGCGTAGCACTTGGCTCCTCTAACAGTACCTGAAAGGAAGCTTAGTCAAGTTTATTTATAAAGCACATTATTGTGCAGAAAGGGAAATTCAATGTGCTTTACAGGATCAGAATAAAAACTAAATAGAAAACAATAAAGTAAAAGAGTAAGTACAAGAAATTAAAGAATACATGCAAATCAATAAAACAAAACTGAAAGAGCGAAGCAGAAAGAGCATGTGTCAATATTTAAAAGAATGTGTGAGAAGAATAGTGCAGTTTTTAGCAGTTTTTGATGAGCATTTTGTTCCAACAGTGGATAAACACCATTTCACCATGTTTCGTTTCTGTGACATGGTCTAATGTTGAAATTTAGAAATGAAGCGAGGCCACTGAAAATGACAAAAGTTCTTGTTAAACACTAAATTACTCACACACACACACACACACACACACACACACACACACACACACACACACACACACACAGGTGTTTCTGCACCATTTCTAAAAAAGGTGAAAGTGTTTCAATGACCTAGCCAATCTTGAATCTCTTTGAAAATTTATGAAAGAATTTTTGTTAGTCCAACATGGGTACCCTTGTAACCTTGGGGAATTGAAGATGGTTTGCAAAAGGAACGGGCTAAAATTGATTCACAGTGCCGCGAAAGGTGAATTATTTCTTTCTGTAGATTTCTCAAATGAGTAATTACCAACAACAGATGTACAGCAAAGCCCTGGTTCTATGGATTTGTGGTTTAGTGATATTTTCCATTATCAATGTCAACATATAAATATATATTTTTTTCATTCTTATTTCAGTTCAGTGTCAAAAAGACATATAGACACATGCATTGGAAGCACATTAGATCACAATAACACAGAAACAATTGTTTCCCTCTGACTATGTAGATATGAGGGTCCAGCTTGTTATTCCGAATGCAGCTGAAGTGGCATCCTGTTGATGTAATGTTTTTATGTGAAAAAAATGCGGAAAAATACTTCCGATGTTGCGGTGGTGCCAATAATCAAGGCCACTTAAAGGTTCGGGCACAGTGAACACATTTATGTGGCAATTAACACACCATGAAATAGATAGCAAGGAACGAAAGCATAGCACATGACTGGAAAATTTATCCGAAGAGGAGGAGGAGGGGGTGCCACTTCATCAAATTATATAAATAAATTAGTTTTAAAAAATATCACAGTACACGGAAGTGGAGGACTGTTTTCTAGGTGTTTTCTGTTTGTCTGTTTATCTCACAGATCAGTTAAATGGATTTAATCCCTGAAAAACCAGAAGTAAACCTGCTACTTTTTGTCTTTTTTTTTTTCTTAAAGCATTATTCTTACAATTAAAAAACAGAGTTATTGCTTGACTTGAAAATTAAGTGTGATTTCTACAATTTACAGCAAATATTTATGTGTGATAAGGGACTGTGAGGATTACAGACTAATACGAACATTGATAGACAAGATAATGCAAGCTAAAACAGAACCATAAAGCCTAAGATATAACAATAACAAGGACACAGAAAAATATAAATAGACTCAAACTGCTTAGTAATGCAAACGACTTCTGCAAAGGCCTTGTGGAAAAGTCTAGACTATTTATAGTGGCTTTTGGCAGGACTGGTGATGAAAATAGGTGTTCACTTTTCCAGAGGATCAGAGGTAGGTAGAGCAGATGCAGATGCAGCAGCAGGGGGTGTGACAGTACCACTTCAGTTCATTAAATGTTTCTGTGTGATTCCCTACGTTCCTCACGTAGAAGAATTTTTTAGCAGGGCCACTTAACAGTCATTTTCTATCTAGTCAAACAACGTTTGATCCATATATTAAATATACAAATATTATGACATCATAGCTGTGATGCAAATTCTATCACTGGCTGTAAACAATGATGGCCCTCGTAGACTAACAAATCATCAAAGTCATAACAAAGCCTGATATTTATAAAAGTAAACCAAAAACATCTGTAACTTACTGTAGAAGTTTATGTTCTGAATATGTCGTACCACTTGTGTTTATCCATCTGTCATCAAGTGTACATGCACGATAACCATGACAGTGATGAAATGCTATTTCAATATAGCAGCCCACTATTGTAAATGGTTGTGTGTGAAAGTAGTAATAATGTGTTGAAGTACCAGTAGTTGATACATATATGTGAAATTAACAGGCAATGATTAAAAAAAAGTTCCATAACTGTGTTTCATACAGCAGCAACTTTACTAATAGCACAAGTAGGCTGGTTATTCAGATTATAAATGGAAACTGGTGTAACTGGAAAAGGGATATTGTGAGCTAAATAAACATGGTGTGATGAAAGAGGCAGGTTTTTATTACACTGTGTCTCAATTTCACATGAGAACAAATGTTTAAAGGTCAGAGATGCCAACCTGCAGACTAATGAGAAACAGTCTAGTTCAAGGAGGTATTAACTGAGGTCAAAGAGAGTGTAAGCATGCAGATAAAACACAAGGGTTTCATTGTACACCCAATTCCCTTTGTTTTTTCTCTATAGGGTAAAAGTGATACCATAGAATCCCCTTACCCATTATAAAAGCCACACACCCACTCATGACTTATTGCTTTTTTAAAATGTCAGACATTAAAACATAAAAAATATGTTACAACTTCACATTGAATATCTGACGTATTTGTTGTAGATCTGTATACAAATATACAGCATTCCTGTAAAAAGTAAGTCATTAAACTGGCAGTGGTGCAAGAAGAAAGTCATTAAAGTGCAGGAACAGGTGGTGGAGGGAGCAGAGAGGGGGTCAGGGAGTGAATGTTGACAGGAGAGACAACATCAGAGGTGTGTGTATATGTGTGGTGTTCAGGGGACTCAGCCTGAAGGGGGGTGTGAGGAATGTGTGTGAGTTAGTGAGTGGTGTACAGTGGGTAGTCGATTTAAATGGATGACAGATTGGTGTAAGAAACTGTTTCTGAGCCAGGCTATGAGACTCCGGTAGCACCTCCCAAAGGGCTCGGAGAGAACAGGCCATGGTTGAGGTGGGTGGGATCTCTGCTGATGCTGAGACCTCTGCTCGGGCAGTGTTTATGAGAAATGTCTCACAGAGCTGGGAGCTGGATACCTTAGATATACTGGGCTACCTTGATGACCCAACAGAGATTTCTGGTCATCTGCTGTACAGTTATCGTACAACCCTGAGTTGCAGCTGGGTAACATGCTCCCAGTTAAGAGCAGCAAAACAAGAGCTTAAAATCTATACAACACAATAATATAAAATAAAAAGTAACCTTTACAACTAATACAAAAAATATAAATATAGACATGTAAAGCTGGGGACAAGCTACAATTTTAACCTGCTGATAGATTTCCACAATCAGTGAGATTGATGTAAAGTGCAGGATCTCGTTCCTGTTGGCTCTTACTGTTGTTAAGGATTCAGGCAACAACTGAGCTGTCCTCCACAAACTGCTGAATTGGCAGGCAGTCGTGGGTAATGAGGTAGTAAAGGAGGGGACTCAGAATACATCCCTGAGAGGTGCTTGTGCCAAGGCTCACATGTGGTTGACCCTCAGCAAAACCAACATAGACAGTTGGTCTGGATGTTCAGGGTGCAGTTACAAAGGGAGGGGTTAAGACCAAGGTATAAGAGTTATGTTAGCTCAGAGGGGATGATAGTGTAAAGGTAAAGCTGTAATCAACAAACAGCATTCTGATATATATGTTTTTATGTTCCAGATAGCTCAAGACAAAGTGGCAAAGTGGACAGTGGCAACAGCGTCCTGCGTAGACCTTTTGGGAAAGTAGGCAAATTGATGTGGGTTGAATGTTTGGGAAGGAATGTGATCCAGATGTGGACCAGGACCAGTATCTCAAAGCACTCCATGGCAATGTTTAAGAGTGCTATAAATATTGTGGTCAAGACTTGAGCCTCAGAGCATACCCGAAGGAATCATCCCAGCAGGCCATCCGAACCAGCAGCCTTACGTGTACTCATTCTGCAGATTGATCCTCTGACCTCTATGGTGCTCAGAGCACCCAGTCACCTGAATGGATAAGGGTTATAGAGGCTGAACTGGTATTGACTTTTATCAAAGCAGGCATAGAAAAAATTAAGTTTGTCTGGAAGGAGGGCATTGTGGACAGTGGAGCAGGTGTGGGTGCTTTTGTAATCCATAATAGCCTGAATGCTTTGCCACATGCACCAGGGGTTAGAGTTGTTGTCGAAGTGGTCCTCAAAAGTATTTACGTAGTTATGTTTGGCCGTTCTGATGTCATATTGAGGTTAGATCTGGCAGTGCCTTAGGCTTAGCGGTGTTTAGACTTTTTACTGTATCATGGGCTTAATACGGCATCATGGGCTTTCAGCAGCTGCCAGGCCTCAATGTTCATCAAGGGCCTCTGGTTCAGAAAGGTGCGGATTGATTTTTTTGTTGCGATGGCCTCAGTGTAAAAATGGATAGCACAGCTGATGTATATTTATTAGTGTCTATGTGAGAGCCATGGATGGTTAAATGTGTAAAAATACCCCAGACTGTCTTATCAAAACAGCCCTGGAGTTCAGAATAAGCTTCATCTGTCCAGACAGTGAATGTTTTTACTTCAGGCTTAACCTGATTATGAGGGGTCTATAGACTGGAACCAGGAACAGGTGAGTTGGTCAGACTGCACAAGGTGAGGGTGCGGAATAACTATAAATGAGTCCTTGATATTAGTATAAAGCTCATCCAGAGTGTACTATCAGGTTACATGCCAAGGTCTGACATGGTACAGTCTTGAGATCCCTGCCTATGATAAAGGTGTTTGGTCTCTTGGCTGCTGAAGGCACACTAAGGCTGCTTAAGTGCTACCTTAGCATTAGGCTCTTTGGGGGATGTAGACAGTGGCAATTGTGATGGCCATGAACTCTCCAAGCAGGTAAAAAGGCCTGCACCGAACGATATTGGGCTCAAGATCAGCAGAGCAGTGCTTTTCAGTGATCTTTGTATTATTGCTCCAAGAATCATTGACACAAATACTCAAACCTCCTCCATGGATCTTGCTGATGTCTGCTGTCCTGTTGGCAAAGAAGGCTGTGCACTCCACTAGCTCGATTTCCGAGTCAGCGATGTTGCTGCTGAGCCAGGTCTCCGTAAACACCAGCAGACAGCAGTTTCTGAGAGGATAGCCTGAGTTTTATCTCATCCATTTTGCTAGCCTGTGAACAGACTCTGGCCAAGAAGATGCTGGGGAAGGAAACTTTGTGGGGGGCACTGCTTAGCCTAGCATGTAGCCCTCTTCTGTTAACACCCTCAACGGGGGCCACGCCTCCACTGTGAAACAGGTGAGTGGACAATATTTATGGGGAAACTGTTTGTGATGGTAGTGTGGAGTGCGTAATCCATTCTGAGATTCAAAAGTTCCTGACAGCTGTCAGAGTTTAGCACTGTCTGAGCTTATCACGAAACTTGACACTAACACACACCAAAACATAGTACTGTTTTGGAATCTGCAAAGCTACTGTCCTATGTTCCACTGTGTGATGTACATCTCTCTCTCTCTCTCTCTCTCTCTCTCTCTCTCTCTCTCTCTTTGGTGAGGGTTCTTCATATTAGTCTAACGCAGGGGTCGTCAACGTGGTGCCCCCAAGGACCACATGAGTAGCCCGCTGACCTGTTCTAAAATAACACAACTCACCAGTGAGCAGCATCTAACATTTAATATTATCTTGTTGCTATTCTTCTTTAATCACATTTGCATTTATATAGATTTGAAAGTGATAATATCCAAAAAAAAAAGAAGCATTTAAATCATGTTCATTATACATGAAGTTTAGATAAGTTTAGGTAATCTCTGTTCTAATGTATCAAACTGGTAGGCCTTCGTATGGCTCAGCACCTGTGAAGTAGCTCTCAGTTTCAAAAAGGTTGGTGACCCCCGGTCTAACGGTTCTAAAGAGTATCACATGTCTTGCATATTATTATTATTATTATTATTATTATTATTATTATTATTATTAATATTACATATTTACACAGTAACTTGTTATAAAACATATATTATAGTGCTTGATAGAACCTGATGTGAATGTGAATTGAATGTGAGTTCATATTAAACTTTATAAAGTGTCATGAACATAACTGCGTGACCTTCTAAAGTGTATTTGCTTATAAATTCCTTGAATTCCTGGTGAATCTATGGAACATAAGAAAACGTGGCTGGATTTGCCTGGTCAGTTATAAATATACATTCAGTAAAGCTTTCATTTCGTCTGACATGCACTGTTAGTTAGAAACCCTTCAGCACAAACCGGTAAATCACAGCGATTTACAATACAAATTTACAATCTACAAATCAGTCAAAGAAGGAACGACTAAACCCCTTTTAACCAAGCCAAAGCTCCATCAAAGCTGAAATAAGCAGCTACCAAATGGCCAGAAGTTTGTTCTTGATTTATGCATCAAATCGCTTGTGTACTCTTCAATTACATGAAATCTTTCAGACTGCAGATATGCAGATTTGTCTTTCTCTCCTACTACATAGAATTATGATAAATATGTGTTATGAAACTGCCATACTATTCTTAAGGCCAGGGATGTTTGTGTACTTGTGATAAGAATGCAGCGAACATTGCCAGGTGGAGCTACAAAGATCGATAAGGAAAAAAAACAGCTGGTAATTGAGACCTCTGTCATTTTGAGGGTTGTACTTTTGCAGGAATTGTTTTATGAGCACAGTGATGAGAAAATAATGCACACAAGATCATTTTTTCTCATGCTCATGGATGAAGAGTTCAAAACTTTAGCTTCATCTCTCTCTCAGTAATGACAGAAAGGCTCTTTAGCATACGTCCCTGTAGCAGCAAATATTGATCAGTTAATGAACTTGCTGCTTCAGCGGTCATTGAAGCAGTCGGTGAGGATAAGTGGAGGTATTGACAAGAGGCGGTCCAATGGGGCTCCTTGAGTGATTACAGTGGGAATGCTCTTAGTGCTGCTCTTTATCCCGATGTAAAAAAGGGCAGTGGTTAGCTGGCTCAGGGTTAAACGGAATGATAGCAAGGCCTGAAAATAAAGTGCACGTTTGACACACCTTAGTCTCAGGTCTCATGCCCTGAAGAGCGGAATAGGGAGAAATCAAGAGAAGCTAATGTTATATTCATCAGTTGTGAGTTTTCTCGGTAGTTGGTGTTCGAATGCATTATTTACTTTAAGGTCAAGACATTTATTGCCCAACTCCCTCAGTGGTGCCCTGTTCTTCATGGTTAAATATCAAATGTCTCCATTCAGCAACCTTTCCTTGAACACAGAATTTAAGTACAAAAGTCACTGACCTAGACTGATGGTTTGAATGACCTCTGCCTGCACTTTTAGAATCATATAAAAGAAACCGGTGACAGTTTACAATTTGCTACCCTTGTAAAAGGTTTATAAATGTTTATTAGGTTGTAGTGTAAATCATTAATAAGTAGTTATTAACAAGTTATAACAGCTGTCATACATTGATGCAGGCTCACTATTTGGAAGATCTCAGATCTTGCTAGTGGCTGAGCTTATCTTGTCCCTTTTTCAGGCAGAATGTTACACTGTCATCTTCATCAGGTCTTTGTTAAGATGTTTTGTTAACATGCTACTAACTGTTAACTTGTTTATAACTTATTAATGATTTATAAACTGGCTACAATTTAATTAAAAACCTGATTGTAAATAATTTATAAACACTTTATAAGGAGTTTCTTATTGCAAAATGATACCAAAAAGCTTGTAGCACAGATAAATGACAATGGCATGTAAAACAGAAGGGACAAATTTTATACTGGGTTCAAACATTTAATGGAAAACTGTCTGACAGAGAGTGCCATGTAGTGTTAACTTTTCAGGTTAAGTTTTGGTTTATTAGGTTTAGGTTTAAGGTTCTCATTTAAGAAGAATGGCATGAAAAGTCCCTGTATGCTGCTGACATGCAATTTAAGTAATTATGTCTCTGTTGGTCTTCTGTGATTTCCTTCCTCTGGACTGTGTGCCAAAGCCACAAATCAGGTGGTAAAATACTACACCAAAAACCATTTGGCCTTCAGCTGATATTGCTGATTTAAACAGAATAGTCAGGCAGATAGATATTCGATCATTCTCCTTGAGCGGCACTATCTTGAATTTAAAGTAAAATAAATAAATAAATAACTTCAAAATGCAGGCTTATGTAACCCTGAAGCAAAGGGTCTGGAGAATCTGTCCCAAATGGCTTGAAGGTCAATAGCATCAATTTCTGGTTGATCCTATCAGACATACAGCAGCACTGCAATGGAATCTGTGGAAAGGATAACTTTTTTCAAAGGCGATGCTTTAAAACTGTGGAGAGGATAACTTTTTAGGAAGGAAACAGCTTTAAAACTGACATTGTAAAATGTGTCTTTGTCTCCTTCCATTCAATTCCACAGTGGAATTGCACTGATTTTAGATGTCATTGTGGAGCTCACAGTCGGAGTTATTGAGGCTAGAGATCAAAGCTGAACATATATTTTTTAATAATAATAGCCTTTAATCAACTGTCCACATGCAGTATGTGGGCAGCATGTTTGAAAGGACTGATTTGTTCCCATTCCCTTTTGAAACTTCCTCTTAATACATTTTGTCTGAAGAGATTTTGCCATTCGCCAGATGCATGTAATTACAGTAAAGTAAATAATAAGTTTTTAATTGGTCCTTATGGTATTCGTAGGCCGAGCAATATGCTAATGGACCCTTCGGTTTTGGAAAAGCACTCATGGCCTGACATGTGTGGTTTTGGAATCTATGGAATGAACCGTTTCTCTGGGATTCAAAGAGTTTTTATTACATCTGCTCAAAAAGGGTAATCTTCCCCTTCAGTGTAGATCAGAAATGACTCCTGTGAGTCACTTAGAAGGTATATGAAAAAAAGAGAGCAGTGTGTACACTAATGTATTAGTTTGGGCCATATAAAAATATGCCATATATTTGACACAGAATGTTCTATATCCTTTCCAGGTATTCCTTAGTTTGACCATCCATGAATCACACTTTATCCTCACAGAAAGGTTAAAATGGCAGTAGAAAATCTCTCATCATGATGTCAGGTGCTGAGGATCGAGTTTTATTGGCTTTATATGTCGGTTTTAGTATATACAGTATATACCGTCAAATTTTTGAAAAAAAAAGACAGATATGCTGCTTTTTCAAAATTTTTTCACAAGAAATATTTAGAAATACTTAAAGCAATTGTGACTGAGTGTCACATCCCCATTCAGGGCCACTAGAGGCCGCAGTTGCCTAAATAATGGAAAGGCTTTTATGTTGACTGGGGGTGTGGCCTCATCCCTGGCCAGGGAGATTAGCAGGAGCTCTCGGCTGGCCAGGGATGAAGCACTGATTATGTTCAGGTGTTTTGTGCTCCTGCCTGAGCAAGCTCAGCCCATACGTGACAGAAGAATCGGGCAAAACCCAAGGCAGAGCAGATGAGCTATCTCCCGGGAGTGGCTGCTGGAAGACTTGCCCCAAACAACGCTCATGGCCACCGAACCCTGGGAGGAGATCCGTGGCTGAATGGATCGGCCCACGAAGCTGTTCCCGAGTGATGGAGCTCTCCTGAGCCGAAAAGCTTAACTCAAGAGCTCCGCTCCGGAGCCGCGCAGCTACACCCCTGAGCCAAGAATGTTCATTCCTGGGCTGGATACAGCCGGTGGCTGCACCTAGAAGGTATGACCGCTCAGCAATCCCGCTAGACCCCTTAGCAGACCTGCTACACCCATTAGAAGTGCCACAGGGCCTCTTAGTGGAACCGTTAAGGCCCATGTTAGTGCCACTGCAGCCTCAGAAGGCTCAAGCCACTGACGCTGGCCATCCATCAGCCGCAGCCACCAGTGCCAGTGCCCAGAGGGCTCAAGCCACTCACGCTGGCCACCCAGCAGCCTCACCCACCAGTGCCAGTACCCAGAAGGCTTCAACCATTAATGCTGGCCCAACAGTAGCCTCAGCCCCCAGTGTCAGCCCAAGGATGGCCAAAGCCTCCCACGCCAGCACCACAATGCTTGCATCCTCCTGTCCCTGTAGCTCCAGTCCACAGCACCCCAGAGGCCCTGGCACCGGTTTTCAGACCGGTTGTCTGTCTCCTCCCCGCCTCCTCCTTTGTGTTGGATTTTGGGCGCCCTGGAGTGGCATCATTAGGTGGGGGGGTTCTGTCACATGGCCAGTCAGTGAACTCTAATGGCCGCTGTTGCCTAAAAAATGGAAAGGCTTTTATGTTGACTGGGGGTGTGCCCTCATCCGTGGCCAGGGAGATTAGTAGGAGCTCTCGGCTGGCCAGGGATGAAGCACTGATTATGTTCAGGTGTTTTGTGTTCAGCCGAGACGTGACACTGAGTGTTTTTTGGTATTTTATAGCCAAATTTAGTCACACATTATTTAGTCACAAAGGCTCAAATTATTAGTTTTGAAGAGACATATGAGGTCAGTCTTTGGTGCCTTGACATTCACTTTAAGTTTAAAATCTATTTACTAGTGCACTAATTTGCGATTGGCGACACCTGATTGTGTTTTAATTAAATAAACAATAGCTTCCTGTCTGCTCCTTGTTGGAAACCTCTGTCATACTGTAGCAAAACTTAAGTCACAACTTTTGCAATGTTTGTAATGGTTAGAAAGATACAATTTACAATTGAACAGCGGACTCAAATCTAATGTTTGAGTAAAGAAGGTTCTCTCATTGCTACAAAGGTAAACATTTCTAAGCATGGTTTGACCTACTGTTTGACAGAAAGGAACAGTGACCGGAAGCAGTCTGGGGTGAGGAAAGTGACATCAAAGGCTGAAGATCTTACTTTTGACATGTAAAGAAATCGGAGGACAACTGCTTGAGATCTAAGAAAAGGAAGGAAATGTGCTAGTGTTTCATGTGTTCACTTAGTGTACACAGTATGAGCTTCAGGTTAAAAAAGGTTAATGAAAATTGAGTAATCAGATTAGGCCATACAAATCCATGACCGGTCCAACCGTAGTTTGATTATGCTTTTAACCCTTTTGCACAGTTATTATTGGTGTCTAGATAAGGAAACATCCTGAGAAATCCTCCATGCAGACATAAAAATGTTATAAATAACATTATTTTATTTTATTTTTTTTTTTTTATTGGAATGGGCCAAACTGACATTTTAAATTATTAAATGAAAATTGAATGAATATTTAAATAATATGAATCAAATAAAATGCTGCTTAAAACCGAAAGACAAATGACTATTTAGCACAATGAGTCATGAATAAGTACGCTATGACATTTTGGCAGAGGTATAGCAGCAGTGCTCGGTCACTATTTATATAGAACTGGACACAAATTGGCTAGTAATTAAAACACCTGGCTGATTGAGATTGATTGAGATTTGAAATTCTCAAATGTTTGTTAAACTATTCTGCCTTGTATGAAATAGCCTATGAACTTTGCTGCAATTACACATTCAATCAATTATACATATCAGACCCTGGTAATACTTTACAATAAGACCCTTATAAAGGGTTTATGAATGACTGAATTAGGTTGTAGATAGTTTAAAATCATTAAAAAGCAGTTATAAAAAAGTTATTACAGTTGCCATACATTGATGCAGGCAAGATCTTGCTAGTTGCTGAGCTTATATTGTCCCTTTCTCAGGCAGAATGTTAAATTGTCAGCTTCATCAGGTCTTTGTTAACATATTGCTACCATTAGACCACCAGTACTTGCCAAATAGTGAGCCTGCACCAATTATTAATTATTTATATGTATTTTTAAAATATTATTTATATATTATTTATCAACTGTCTTTAATCTAATTAACAACTTATATTATAAACTCTTTATAAAGATTTTCGTATTGTAAAGTGGTTCCCAGACCCTGTTTTCATCAGTTGGTCTTTATTTTCTTGCAGATTTCTTATTCCTACCCACAGACACAACTTAACATGCATGGCATATCAAACAAATGCATGCTTTTGCTTTTATTAGTTTGCGTAAATCTGCAAAAATTGGATTAAGCTACAATTTCTGATCTACTGTTAGATTTAATTAAAAAAAAAAACAAATACAGCATGAACAAGCAGTTTCAAATTTTCCAGACATTTGAAAAAGTCAGTAACTGTTGTTTCCTTTTTTTGGATTTTCGAATGTCAGCCTAAGCTTACAGATAGACTAATGGATCATCAAGAGGAAGCCAAGCTGAGCATCAGTTTGTTCAGCCTTGCATTTACTTTTCCTTCTATTGCATGGAACCCTAAAGCTGAACCTACAACTTGATGAATGAGCCTGAAGCCAGTAAATTCATCTTCAGCCTTCAATCTGCAGGACAGCTGAAAGAGGCAAATGTCAACTTTTCCACCGCAGTGAGCAGTTCAAGCTGTCTTAGCCAACAGCTGATAAGTGCCTTTTAGAGAGCTATAACTCACATTAAATACAGACCACACAAGGCACAAAAAGCTTCTATGAAAATGTAATCTTTTTGAAGACTGGCAAATTAATGGCTATGGCAAAAGTGACAGGTGAAGTGATGCTATTTAGATCTAGAGAGAAAGCACAGAGAACTTTCCTTTCAGTGACGTACTGATGTGGCCACTCAGAAATCAGCCATATACATTCTTATGACTAACACATTCACACAATATGTCGCTTTTAATAAAAGCATGATATATACATATATATATTAGTATAACTAAGTAGTAGTACAATACTTCTATTTAGTATAACTAAGAGTAATTTAAAATATATCAGTATCACCAATCCCGATCTTTACTTTATTGCCCCTCAAACAGAAACTAACATTCACACAAGCAACCCCACACACCTTAGCTGCTTTTTTGCTGCTTTTTTTTTACATGTGCGTCTAAAGTGGCTAAAGGAGAGATTTCAGTAGAGATCATACATACTGTAACATAAAAAAATAATAATAATAAAAAAGATAAAGTAAATGAAAAAACAGGACTTTTCAAAACTACAGAACAAAACATGATTTGAAGATCTAGAGAAAATGGGACTCTTTACAACCACACAATCCTGGTTGACCACCAAAACTATTAGCATCAGAAAAAAACAGCACTTAAAGCTTTCATCTTTCAGAGAAAAGAGGAAATCATGCACAACTCTTGCTTCAGGTCTGAAAGTGTTTCTGTCCATCATTCCACTGTGAGATTTCAACTCAACGCTGTGAAAGCATGTGTAGCTGTCAAGAGGTCATTACTGAGAAAATAGACCTGAAAAATGGAACCCCCAAACTTGACTTGTGAGTAAGAGAAAGGGTGTTTTGAAATAGTTTTCTGGACTGATGAGTGTAAATTTGGGTCTGGGATTGCATGGAAGGTGAAACCAGAAGATGTCAACCAGTAAGACTGGGCTTTGTAGGTCAAAAAACAATGAAAACACCTCTGCAGATTTCTGCAGGGGGGAAAAAACTGAAAGCAAGACTCACAAAAAGGAAGAAATGTCTAATAAAAGCAAAGTGTGGACATGGCAAATACCAAAATATTTAACATTATACATGGGGCTTCTGTGTAATTTTCTTTTAAACGTGTTTCTAAGTTTTAACTGAAAGTTAAACAAATGAATGGGTAGTTTCTGAAATTTGCCTAGTACTGTAAATACATTAAAAAGGTATATAAAAACAAGAATTGTAAGAAGAACTATACAAGAATACAGCCAGAGCACAATTTTGGTTCATGACTTCTCCAGCACTCAAGACATTACATCAGCTGTAAACCCTCTTTCATTTAATAAAGAATTGAGCAGCTGGGGCAGGATTAGTGTGATAACTGTAAGTGCTGGGCTTTCTCAATGAGAAGGTTGGAAATGGTTAAACAAACACCCTAATACATATGGTATATTTTGTTCATTTGTGCGCAGTTTAACTGAAGTTCTGTAAGCATATAAACACTTACTGCTAAGATAATTAGCTTTTCACTATTATTCCATGTTGTTTACATCCTTTCATTCCTTTGTTTATGACACTAGAAGCTTCCTTTCTCTTTAAAATTAACTGTGAAGGCCTTATTCCATGCTTGTTCCCAAAGTAACTAAAGTAGCATGACTTTCAATTTCGAGCAAAAGGACAGTGAACTCCCAAGGCTGTACTTTTCTGGGGATAGAAAGGAATCCATTCAGGATGCTTGGGGTGAGGTGGCTGTATGTCCCAAAAGCAATTTTCACTCATATTTTGGATACAGGCTCCACTGTCTTTCAGACTTTATCTTTCAAATCTATGGAGCTCATGAAAGACCTTATTTGCATCATCTTTGAATCATCTTTAATAAATACAGAGGGTATAGAATTCAATCACTCCCTTCAACATATTCGTATGTTGTTTTGCAGCCTGAAATTAAGACATACACAAACATTTACAGGTGTGTTTATTTAGTGCTTACTTATACAAGTGAAAGAAAGGATGACAAAAACAATAAAATAAACAGAATCATTGAGATGGATAAAAGATCACCCCCCCCCCTTCATAAACACTACTTGTAAAATCAATCAGTTGTAGATAATCACCTTAGCCATTAAGCAAAAGCTAATTGGCTTACACCTGTAATTACACTGTAATCATTTTGATTAGTTCAAGACATATATTCCTGGAACATTCCAGTGTTTGGTAGTGCAACTGAATGCAAAGAATCAACTATGGGTGGCAAAGCACTGTTAAAAGTTAAAGGGACTAAAGGATAAAGTTGTGGACAATCAGGAGATGACTACAAAAAATTCTAATGCTTGACCTCTTGGAGCACCGTAAAAGTCTATAATTAAGAATGGGGAAAATGTTTGCTTCTACAAGGACCCTCCTTGGACAGCTAGGACCCTCCCTGGACTACTAGGATCCTCCCTGGACTACTAGGACCCTCCCTGGACTACTACGACCGTCCCTGGACTACTAGGACCCTCCCTGGCTGTCCCTTCAAACTGAATGGAAGAATGAGGAGGATCCGTTCAGATAAGCTACCAAGAAGCCTATAAGCCAATGGCAACTTTGAGGCAGGGAATTTATGGCAGAGTGGTCATTGTGACAGCAGTACTCCACTAATGTGACTTGTATGGGAGCAATGGAAGAAAAAAGCAACTCCTCAGGAAAGGCCACATTAAGGCTCACTTGAAGATTCTGAGGCCAAGTGGGAAAAAAGTTGTTATAGTCAGATAAGGCTAAAATCAAACTTTGGCCTAGACACCAAACGGTACATCTGGCAGAAAGCCAAAACAACACACCATCCAAGCAATACCATATCTACAGTAAAACATGGAGGTGATAGCTGTGGGAGTGTTTCTGTGCAGCAGGGACTGTGCTACTTGTCAGGACAGAAGGAAAAACAGATGGAGTAAAATACCATCAAATTCTTGAGGAAAGTTGTCGATGGGAAGAAAGTTCACCTTCCAGCCTGATAATTAGCCAAAACATACAGCAAAATTGACCACACAGTAGTTGAAGAAGAAAAGGTGAATGTCCTTGCGTGGTCTAGTCAGAGCCCAGACTTAAACTAATGGTCACCACCCAGTTTGACTAAACTTGAACAGTTCTGTAAAGAATAAGGGCAAATATTGTACAGTCTAGATGTGCAAAGCTGGTAGAGAAGGATCCCGACAGAATCAAGGCACTAATAAAAACAAAAGGTGGTTCCACAAAAGGTGGTTCCACAAAAGGTGGTTTCACAAAGTCAATGTCAATGATTCTGGCTTATTTATTATATATTAATTAATTTATTTTCTAAACTGTTGATATATCTTTCACTTGAATGTTATAAGTTGCACTGAGTAAATACAGCTGTAAAAACATTTTTGTTTTGTGTGTGTGTGTGTGTGTGTGTGTGTTTGTGTATCTTCATTTCAGGCTGCAAAGGAACAAAATGTGAATATTTTGAAGGGGGTGATTATTTCTGTACCCACTGCATGTAAACACCGTATAAGCAACTGTACATACACAAAAAATGGTTTTGCATTGACATTTGCCATGATTATCATCAATCAAACAGTCTGGAGCATGAAATCAATAAAGACATTATGAGTAAATAAGGTGGGATGTAGCTATATTGTTGTGTGGCACATTGTATTAAATCTCTGTTAACTGCTGTGTCTTTCACAGCATTCTCTTGGCAGAAATAATATTTAAACCTTCACGGTTCTAGAATTCCATATAACTTTATAGCTCCTATTTATTCTTTATGTGTCTGTCTAAATTATGGAGAGAAATAGAGAGACAGGGCGATGCTTCATCTCTATAAATGGAAGTTAAAGTGTCTCAAAGTTCATACTTCCGAACTCTCCTGTATTCATGGTGTACCTATCTATCGATATAGATTACAGATTCAATATTAGGATATCAAGTAAACAACATAGCTGTTTTTTTAGAAGCTAACAGGCTAACATGCTCTTCTAAAAGTACTAATACATATTCCGTGTATGCATTGGTAAAAGGAACGTGACATAGAGTTTAAGGCATTTACTTGTCCTCCAAAATCAAGCATCTGTAAGATGTGCTGGACAAACTATAGTCTGATTCATAGATCTAGCCTCACAACTTACACGACTTAAAGGATTTGCTGCTGCCTTGGTGCCAGATCCCATCACATCTTCAGATATTTTGTTGAGCCCATGCACACCGTGAGTAAACTACGAAAAAATCTTTTTTCATCTCTTTATAAAAATTGTTTGAATGCAAAAATAGGGAAACAAATACCAGCGTTAATAATTTTTGTATTACTTTGTGTAAGCTGCAGATATGAATGAATTTCTACTAAACCATAAAAAGCAAAGAGTTGTGTCTAACTCCACTTAATCATCTTTTGCTGACTTCACTCATTACATGATAAGCATGTGCTCCTTCTCCTGTAATTTTATTAACACACAAGAAGTCAAATCATTTCCTGTGACTCCAGCTTGCCTAAATTAACTGCGGGTAGGTTAGTTCCCAGAGTTCACTGTGCTCTCAGTTAGAAATGAATTTAGCTGTAAATCTCTCAATGCAGCACTGAACTGAAACACAGAAGGTAGAATGAATTTACTGTTTAATAGCATGTGTCACAAGGCTCATGTGAATTGGCGAAATATTCACTGACCAGCTTCCCTCCACACAAAGTGGGCACTATACTTTTCCAGCTAAATTGCCTGAGATTTAAACCAATTTCGCTGAAACATTTTCAGATTTTCACCCGAGTGTGCTCTGATTGTGCTGAAATAAATGACTGAGAGACCGGATACTAAATATAGTAGATTTTCCTTTTCCCTACAGTGCATTTGAAGTGCTTCAATCAGACACTATTTTGTACTTCTTTGAGGGCCTCAGGATGTGAAGGCTAGAATTCAGATTGATCGGTCTGGCAGAATGAAAAATTTTCATTAGCTCTAAATACATTTTTCAGAAAGAAAATTACACAATGAGTGGTAGTTTTAAGAAAGACAAGCATTCATTTGTGTGTTTGAAAACGTGCTTCCAGTGTTGGGATCTTTTTTAATCAGTATCATAATTCATTTTGAAGGATCTCTGTGCTATGTATTCTCTGTATTGAACTCTATAGGCCAAAGTAGAACAATAAAACACTGAGCAGCGACACCTTTAGGTCCCTCAACAGAGCCACTGATTATAGTGCAAAAGTTCTAGATTGTCGTGCAGTGGGATCAAGAAAAGTCTAAATGAAATTTTACAGTATGGTCTTGATGGAATTGCAGCAAAAACAGAGGAGGCAGAGATAAAAGAGCAAAGCAAGTCGAGGGAGGAAGATTAAAAGACCAAACATGCTACGGGCAAACACATCACAGAGAGGAATCTCCCTTACTGGGCAAAAATAATATTTACTGCTTAATGTTTCAAAAACATTCATCATTCATGTGTCTACAAAAAACATGGTGTTGATAGAGAGAGAGAGAGAGAGAGAGAGAGAGAGAGAGAGAGAAAGAACTGAGAATTCTAACTGTTAAGCATGGATGTATTGATCATTCATTCATTCCTTCATTTCAAATTTCCAATTTCTGCTTCATACACTCTTACTAAATAGAGTTCTTTAGGGGTCTTTAGGGCAGTGGTGGTCAATAGAGCCATGGCTTACATTCAAATTCTGAATATATCCCTATGATTGCAATGTGACAATATCAGGCTAATGTGGTCAGATTTGCCGGTTCTAGAGAGGACTGTGGTTGACGCTTTTTTACTAGCTTCTTGTGTAGGTTTTTATTGGAACACCCAGGCAGCAGTAATCCAGCCTGGAGGTAATAAAGGTGCGAACAAATTTTTCTGCGTCATGCAGGGATAGAGGGTGACACGGAGGCATGCTGGGTAATGCTCTTGCATATTCCCCAGGTGTGAAATTGCCCCTAGGTGTGAGTGCGTGCGTAAATGTGTTTGTCTGTGTGCCTGTCCTGCAATGGACTGGCAACCTGTCCAGAGTGTTTCCCAGCCTTTTGCACTATAACCACTGGAACAGGCTCTAGCACCCCAACCATCCCCATTCGTGACCTTGGTTAAGAATAAGTGGTTTCGCAACAGCTTTTGGAATGAAAAGAAGGACATCTGGATTTGTTTTGGATTTGATCAGGAGAATATTATGTGACATCTAGTCTTTTATGTCCATTACAGTCTTCAGATTTATTATAATCTGGTTTGGCTAATACATACAATTGTGTGCCATCTGCTGGAATCTGATCTCATGTTTTCAGACAACCGTACCCAGTAGCACCAGTGGCACCAGAACATTTTAAACAGTCTTCTCAGTTGGTGCTTCACTGAGTGGGGCAAACCTGTTTGACATGAGAATAGGCAGAGTGGGGCTTGTGTAGGGAAGCTTTAGCATCAGCTTTAGCTTATCAGCTTTACTGCTGAAGCACCACCCATTTGCTCCTCTGGAAATGCTCACCAGCCAGAGTCGAGTGCAAGCTATCTCCCCCTAAGGCACCCAGAGTCCCTGAAAATGGGTCTGAGTCTCACCTGCTAGCCCTGACTAACACTTAGAACATATTAGTAAAATCTGATTTCAACAAATATGAATGGTGTAAAACAGTTTAAAACAGGTGTTTGTTCTCCTTCACACTCACTGCTTGCTGCTCTTTCTCTCTATGTGCCGTCACTCAGCACCTCTCTGGACCACCTCCCAGTAGCTGTTATTATTATTGCATGTTTTTAAAATTGCATTAACTTTGGTTCTACATGACATAGGAACACTATACAAAGCTCAGCATGACGTCTGACACCTTGAGCACAAACACAATCTGGGGCAACTTCCATATAAGGAGTTGTTTTGCTGTATGACGAGGATTTACTACGGATCCGTGCCGCTCATGTTTTAAGGGTCCAGATGTGCACTTCCAACTGAGAGACCTTCTCATTCAGAGACAAGACTAACCTGATATATCCGGCAGATAAAATCAGCACTATTACTAGTGATGTAGATGGAGGATGAACTCAAGAAACTCAAAGTCTTTCATACTGATACTTCTGTTGCTCATCGGTCAGTCAGAGTCTTTTCTGGGTCTGTGGTTTGGTGATGCTGTTGTCAGAGTAATTTGAAACTCTTCAAATTTTGAGTTGACACTGGAATAGCATGATGTAGAAGCTTCAACAAACTGAGCCAAAAGTCAAACAGCAGGTTGCAGCTGCAGGAACATCAGGGGAATATTTTATAAAGGAATAATTTAAAAATTAAGCATAGTTCTCATTCTTTTGCACTGATTCAAGGTTGATCGCCTTGTAATATTGATCCAGACATAAACAGTTTCTTTCCTTTACTTTGTTGTCAGACAGCACACATCTCTTCAGACCCTACTGTAAACAGAGATGGATACCCAGGTCAAAACAGCTACAGATATAATACATTTGAATGCAAGTTTGAACAGAATCCAAACTCACTGACTGTTTAGGTCAGATTAGGAAACAACTAGTATATTATCCGAGCTCAAATCCAGATAATGAGGCCAGTCTGAAACCGGCACTGATCTTTGATTAGACTGGTAACTGAACGGAGATTAGATGTTAACGCATAGTGCATCTAATTATGCAAAGATTTGGCAAGTAGAGTGCAGAAGTTCTGGGATGAAATACAGGTCAAGCACTGCTGTGGTGAGGCTTTTTGAAGGTTACTAAACTAAAGGTTACTTTTTAGACGTTATTCTCCTTTTTTTGGTTGGATGCATGTCTTAACCAGCTATTGGGCTTTGATCTTCAAACCTGACCTCCCATGCCGTTGATTGATGATGAAGTCCAGCAATGCTAGCTGAATATCCATCATGCAAAGCCACCCATAATGAATGAATATGCCCTCTATCAGCCGTGCATCACCTGAAGAGCTGTCATTTGCAATGAAACATATTCAGGCTTCAAAATGAGATAGATTAACAGTAGGGGTGATTTAGCCCGCATGCAAAGAGAGGTCAAAGGTGTGGTTGGGGGGTGTTTCTTACCAGCTTAAAAATAGCAGTGAAAGGGCTCAGTCCTTGAGATCTGGTATAATCTCCACTAAAGTCTGCTTTAAGAGAGTCACCGCTAATAGAGCATCCATTAGAACAGTCAGCTGCCACTCTCAATTCCAGGTGGATTCCATAATGCATCACTTAGTTGCAAATAGAAGGACGTATTAGTGGTAAAGTGTAGGGCAAATTGCTTTGTTTCTCAGGTAAAGTGATAAATTGTGTCCTTTTGAAAATGACAACACCTGTCACTTTATTTGCTGTACCAAAAACACAAGTGTTGGCTATTAAGATACAGAAATATCAAGCTAATAGGCACCATGCTAAAGACCTACAGGAGCAAAATGATCCTGCTTGAAACGTAGTCAAGCAAAGATATGCACTTCAATTTAGTTTCGAGTAGGAATCAATAGTTCAACTATCTCTGCGTATAAACTAGATGCCAGAAATCAACGATTTCCCTCTGCCCTGTGCGTTATATTAAATCTCATTCTATCCCATTCTCTCTCTTTGTGCAAAGAAGATGGAGGATGTACCTCAGGCATTCGTTTAATTTTCAAGAGCAGGGCAGTACATTTCATGAGAAACTCTATTAAGGATCAACATTTATTTGAGTGTAATATTGAGGTTAAATCATGGGATGTACTTAATGGAGAAATGAATTTCTCTCAAATTCAGCCAGTCAGTGCATCAACACAACAAAATGGTTCTACCATCTGTGTTCATAGTGTGTGGGTCTGTGTGTTTGTGTATGTGTGTGTGTGTGTGTGTGTCTATACAGCTTCAAATACAATATAATAGATAACTAAGTTTATTAGCTGGCAATATGAAGTCATCACCAAAATATTTTAAGTCCAAATTTTGCTTTGGTTTAGAACTGAGGCTAGTGTTGTTAACCAATACTAGAAGTCAATAGTCACCCAATTAGCACAAATCATTTTCATACAAATACATCACCAAAAACTTTTCTCAACCTGCTCGAATCCTATCCAGATCGTCCTTAACTTCATGCAGACTTCTGCATATAGTGTAGCACTCACTTTAAATATGACTTAATAAAGTATTCTAATTTAAGACTTGTGGATACTTGCTGTTGTACAAAATGACTTTTAGTGGAAACATTTTGTTCATTTTTGTAGCTCACAGTAAGTCATACTGTGTCCTGAACTGAACAGGTTTGGAGACGTTTCAGTGATGTATTTCTGTATAAACAATGTAAGCTGTTTGGGTGAAGATTGACAATTGTTTGTTCTAAACTAAAGAAGCAACATTTGGACAATAAAAATGTCTCTGTTGATTCACTAAATCTGGAGTAATGTAAAAAATTATGTGTAAATATGATTTCTAGCTGACCTATTCCCTTAAGAAGGATAGAGAGTGTGTTTCAGGTATTCACAGTCTAGGTCTGACTACCTGGAGCTCGAGAGTTCCTCTCCAGTGGAGTCTGTCAGCAACAATGCACACAATTTTCTGTCCATCAGAACACAGTACAAAGACCATACATATACAGATACACACAGCTCCGGAGCTCTGAGACTTACAATCGGGAAAGAAATCAATTGTTTATTTACAGTGCCAGCTGAAAATGTGAAGAACAACATATTTCACCATAGTAAAGAAAAGTTTTAAAATTTGAATACTGGAGAAAAAAATGTAAAACATTTTAATAAGCTCACTACGTGTTCTTTCGTGGTGAACGCGAGTGTTGTCGACTGAATAGATTCAGCAGGAGATGGCTTCACGCATCTAATGGGGAAAGATAGAATAAGCTTGGTATTGATAGTACTAAACTGGAAAAGAGGAAACACTTAAAACATTCAAGCTTCAATAAAACCTCACCACTGACGATAGGGTCAAGTGGTATTCTGCTTAATGGACTAGATGATAAAGTACAACTGAATAACACAACCTTATGATTTCTCCTGTTCACAGAAAAACAGGAAGATTTTCATGGCCATCCACTACCAGTCAAAAAAAACTGATGTGTTCACTGGCAAACAGTCAGCTGCTGCGTGCATAAAGTGGACAATGAGCAATACATTAATTTTATCTAAACATGGAAAGGTTATTTTAAAACATTGTTATTAACCATGTGTTTAATATATGTTTGGCATGTGCTTTACATTGCTAAAAGCTGTACACTATGCTGGGTTTTAGCTTATTTTCCTTCAGTATTAATTAATTACAACTAATGCAGTTGTTGCAATATCTCAACAAAATGTGCTGCGTAAGATGCTGTTTTACTGAAAGACACTTGGTTGAACTGAGTGCAACATACACATGCAGCTGAATGAAAAAAATTAATTAATACAAGACTAAGTGCTCCAGGCTATCACTTGCTGGCATTTAAAGGCTAGAAATCTTTTATAAATATGCAGTTATGCAAGAAATGACCTCTAACATTCAACTTAGTGCCATCATCTGTATTTTTGCAAACACTTGTGTGGTATATTCAGGCACAAAGAGCTCGCTTCCTTTCGTGAAGTGCTCCTGAGCTCTTAGAGTACGTAAGTACTTAGGGTTTGAATTGTTGCACAATATAGTATTACTGTAAAAAACAGTCTACTTAAAAGGTTTTTTAACATATTTAAAAACAGTTTAAATTTTGAGCTTTAGCTAGTGCTGTCAGCCACTGTCATGTTTCTTTATATTTCACTTTGAATCACCTTGTTGGTACTAAAATACTAATACTATGACTGTCACTATCTTATTCTTGGCATATTTAGTAGATTAAATGAAAGAAATTGGAACATGTTTTACTGCATGCAAAGTGCGTAAACATACTAGGAGCCTTCCAACCACTCAGCATTCAGCACCACCAGTATACTGATCACCGCCTGATCATCTGGAATCATCTGCTCCTGTTTC
>JBBJLS010000109.1:40165076-40176084 GCA_037577275.1 Bryconaethiops microstoma
GTGTGTGTGTGTGTGTGTGTGTGTGTGTGTGTGTGTGTGTGTGTGTGTGTGTGTGTGTGTGTGTGTGGGGGTGTGTGGGTGTGTGGGTGTGTGGGTGTGGGTGGGTGCTGTGGGGTGGGGGATGGGATGAGGGGGATGTATGTGTGTGTATGATGGAAGAGAGACAGTTTATTCAACTGTTTTAGCAGGAATTCTATACCTTTGGAGCTGGGCGTATGGTTCATACAGACTCAGAAATCTGGCGTTTGCATGCAGGGCTCTGAAACTCACTGTTTCATGAGCAAAGTCAAACAATTCTACATCACATCATAGTCTAATAAATGTCTGCTGCTGCCGCTGCGATCACAAGACACAAGTGTTAAATCATAGCACTGATGCAATGCTATGAACAACATCATGCTAATGTAATTTAGGATAATCACAATTATCCACTTGAAAATAAATCACTTCTTTCTGCTATTGCAATCTTGTTTTTTGGATACATAATAAAAAGAGACAATGATATTAAGCCAGTGTGAAAAGGCTCAATTTAGTGTGCAATTATATTCTGCATTAGCTCATAATGTAGCACAAAAGGTCCAATTTTGTTCTGCAGCGAGTGTCAAGCAATCCCTAATCTCTTAGTACACTGTAATCAAACCTCTTATTCATAATATAAAACATGTATTTGTGCTACTTTTCACTTATTGAAATGTTAACAGACATAGGCTTGGTATACATAAATGATAATGCGATGGCGAGACTAATTACAGTTCTGATGCTGCTGCTCAATAAACTTAACTAGAGCTCGGATCTGAACACCACTGACAAACAGAATGTCATTTCAGGAATGATAAAAGAGGGATTTTGAAATTGTGGCGCCTGTGGAAATGGCCTTGGTGCATCTCAGAAAGACAGAGGGAAAAACACGAGGGGGGGTCTAAGGAATGTAAATACATTTCAAAGATTTGCCTCTGAGACACAAATCCTGTTTACATCTATTTGTAGTTTCAGGAGGAAGAAATTTAGGCAGAGAGAGAAAGAGAGAGAGAATACTTCATTAGTTTGAAACTCTTTGCAAACTGCATAGTGCTTACATAAAGCTAGTAAGAGCAAATTACCCATAATTAGAGAGAATGCTGTAATAACTACATGCATTTCTGTGATTTGAACCGACAATCTAACTCTCTTCAGTCAGGGCCAGTGCTGTACCGCTGGACCACCGCAAGGGCACACACTTGCTCACTCTTTGATTCTCTGCATTTGTGTTTCCCTGCATTTTGTCCATTTCTGGGTTCCTTAGCCATAATGTCAGAGACTCTCTCTCCAACGCATATTTTTAAGGTGACTCGACCATCCACTCTCTCTCTCTCCATACATTACAGAGCTAATTCAACTGTGAAATTTGATTTTTTTAACGATCAATGCTCGGCCCCCACTCAACAGAACAAAAATCCGAATACATACATACTACACTGGATAATAATTTACATTAGAGGTAAAGTAGCATTTGGCTGACGCTCTTATTGAGACCAACTTACAATCATTAGTTACAGGGACAGTCCGCCTGGAGTGTCTTGCTCAAGGGCACAATGCTTGAAAGTGGGGGTTTGAACGTTGTGGTCGTCACGTTCACAGGCAAGTGTTTTACCCACTAGGGTACTATCACCCTATATTAATGGATGTTTTGACTCTGGAACAGTTCCAAATTTTGCACAAACTTGGAGGAGAAGCAGCGTCTTTTTTGGCTACAAAAAGAATAATAAAAAGAAGATAAATATTATATATAATGATAATTTGACTTTCTGTGTCTGTTTTAATTAAGCTGATGCTGATGACATTGATTTCCAAAAGCAATTCTGCTTTAGAAAACGACCAACACTTGTAATTTAAAAAAATGTATGGTTGTCATGGACGCAGGGAGGGTCAGTAAGGTGAGAGAATGTGTTCATGCTGTGTAGATCTTTACTGTAACAACGCTAGTCAGCTCAAAGCCGAACACATGCAAATGGTTCCAAAGAAACTGCACCAATGTAATGCACTCTAACCAATTAGTCAGCCTGAGGCCCATTGGGGTAAACAAACAATGGTAATGAATAAAAAATACATACATCAAGTGTACAAACCATGCAAGCAGCAAATCAGATGAAGTTCATATGAAAAATGCAACATAAATCTGTTGTTCTTGGCACTGTCTTCATTTGCAAATGCAGAATAAAGGAATCAACAGGAGTTAGTGTCAGATCAAACCCATCAGTGTTTTCCATCAGAGGAGGTTTGGTGCGGTGGACAGATGGTTGGGGACACGACAGTCTCTGCTGGTATAGCTGGGTTATTTGGTTTGAAAAGATATCACACAACAGATGCGAAATATCAACACCATGTGTCTCTTTTGGGACTTGATTTGATTGCCACGGCAAAAAAAAGAAGGCAGTAATTGTGCACGGAAATCAAACGCATTTTATTCACATTTTAACAATGATGAAACAAAACTGGAGATCAAGATCATATTTTCTCAATATGATCCCAGTGATTGCAGAGAGGCTATACCACAAAGGGACCATTCTTTCTATGGAAACGCAGTTGGCAGCGTATTTAAAGTAAATTGTTTATTTGGAAAGACACCAAAGTGTGCGTGTGTGTAAGAGAGTGAGAGTGTGTGTGTTTTGCTGTTGTAGGTATCAGGAGGTTGCAAATGGGTTGCACCTTCGGCAAATATTCCCTGCTTGCCACCAGCAAATTTCTCCTTGGGAGATAAGCTATTATAATTACATAGATTAATCTTGTGTTACCCAGCTGCTCCAAAATCGGTTTGTCATGGTCGCACAGGATTTTCATATTCCGTCCAGCAGAGTGTTCTGCTTTAGCGGGGCATCTCTCCCCAGACTTCAGAGATTGAGTGTCTCCTGCCAGACTTTGGTCTGAAGGTGAAGTGTGTAGCGTGGTGGGAGGGCGTAACAGCCATTCAGATCAGACAGTGCTCATCTACATCTGTGCCAGAAGAGCCGTACGAGAACGGGGCTGAACTCACATCAGTTCATCAATATGTAATTGATTGGCACTGGTTCAGGTCCCCCTGACTGCAAGCCACGGGCAGAGAGCCCTACTGCTCGTCAGGGAGAGACTGAGTGAGTGTTTTCAGTGCCAAGTGCACTGCTTTGTATGGACGGGAACACTTGTCCTTTCACTACCACTGCGGTCACAGCTGCATTCACTGTACATGCTATTTTCCGTGTTGCTTGCTTTCCACTGATTGGAGCTTTGCTAAGAAGCCACTGCAATCAAATGACCTCACATTTGCCACCAATTGATTTAGTAAAAAATAGAGAAAGAGAAAATCTATTCAACCTTTAGTGTCAGACGTCATACTGAGCTTTGTTTGGTGTTCCTTTGTCACATAGAACCAAAGTTATTGTAATTAAAAAAACATGTAATTATAATAAACGCTACTGGGGTTTAAAAAATGGTGTCACAGGCAAATGCCCATGAAGAATAAAAATGCCCAAATTTATTTTATTTTAGGTCTTAGAAAAAAAACAGAGAAAACACAAGATCTTTGAACCCAGGAGGACTTTCAGGATATGATCCGCATCACAAGCAGCGGGGGTTGGGGAGTGGGGGGGGTGGTCTAAAACACCAGTTCTTAGTTCTTAGGGTTAATAGCAGTAGTTTTGGTAGGAAAGTGTTAATATGTGTTGTTTTGTTTTAGCCATGTGGTTTCTCAATAAAATATATAACAACGGGTTACCAAATTAATAGTTTTGGGAGAAATACTGTGGCTGAAATTACTTCCATTCCCATAAAACGTCCAGGTTTACTTTTTAAGTTATTTGTTATTCACCACATAATGTCTCCTGTATTGTAAATTGGGGAACAGACTAGGAATGACCAAAAGATTTATCTGTAAGTATTTGGATACTTCACAATGGCTAGCACACTCTATTTTCCAAATATGGAGTAATTCCAATTGCAGCTGAAGTTTTCATACCCTGCTGTTTCCTATGTTCTCCTTATTCTTCCTGACTTAAACCTGTCTCTCAGTGCTTCAGTGAGACCGGGACTGGCTTTCTAGCATAAAACAGAAGGTGCTCAAAAGTTCCCTGATTTACTTTCCTGTCTGAAGGTCCACAATCACTCATCATTCCTAAACCATACATCAAAGGTTCCATATGCACTTGCAAACAAAGACTTAGAAAAGATCTGGGGTTGAGTTAGGAGTTTGGTGACATTCACAATGACATTCCAATGACATTTATATTTTTGGATCACATCCAGGTCTGTGAGAGACCAGCTGGTAGAGGAACTACATGAACACACGTTTATTTTACAGAGAACAATTAGCATTTCAACCGCGATATAATACTGAAAGGCAAACCTATAAGACCATTTTCAATCAACCATCCACATAAAACTATACTGCCAATATATAGCATCTGAACCTTTTCACATTTCTCTGATGTAAAAAAAAATAATAGGCTACTGAAACTTTTTCTGTGGAAATTTGAACAAAGACTTGCAGGATTCTTTTTGCTCTTCAGAGCAAAGGAAGAGACATGTCCAGCATGTTAACTGTCCTGGTAGATACTTTTCCTGTGTTTTGTAAATGACAAAATGTTTTTAAAAATAATGTAAAAGTCATCTTTACTGCTCATCACATCCTAAAATGCATCGCTTTGCCATTGTGGGCTGTACTGAATTGTTATTAAGGTGATATGAAATAAAATGATTTTCAAACCAGTGGCATGAATATATTCCGTGACATGTATTTTCCAATGGTAGCGGTAGCAGACATGGCAGCAGCTGCTCCAGTTCTGAAGGAGTATCCTGAACATCATTTTCCAATAGACTGGAGATAATGGGTGCACCACGGTTCATGGGAATCCTCTATTCAGGATCAAAAATAAATGATTTTCCCGGAGCCATTAGGGTTCATTTTACCTGATATTTGATAATGCATGTAGAAAGAAGGGCTAATGTGCACTGAAAGTGTTATCTGTGGAGCACAATTACAGGTTAGCTTTGCAGGGGAAAAACACCACCCAAACAAAGTCTTACAAATAGTAACAGTTAAAGAAAGCTAGGTCCTAATAACGCCCATGGGACGTCTATTGCTCAGAGAAGTGAATGTGAAATGCGACTGGTGAAGAGACTTGAGGAAAGGGGCAATAAACTGGAACGCTGGAGAGACAGACTGACAGGACGGACACTTTAGCGTAAGTAACACTGCAAAGCGAAGCCAAATCAATGGCCCTAAATTACACTAAAATGGGCTGCAGAGGAAAATGGGAACTAAGGAAAGCAATCTTAGGAGTGTAAAGCACAAGAAAACAATACAGAACAACAACCAAGTGAAATATGGTGGAGCAAAAGCACATGGAGAGGTGCGATGTTGTATCAGGGAGCTCAGCAGCAAGAGAGTTGGTGATGAGAAGGTAAATTCAGGTGTTAGTATTCAGGCAAAGTGCTGGGTTTAAACTGCTGAGGGTGTGAAAGAGGCTGATTGGCTGGATGGGGAGTATGTTGCATACATCTATATTTTCCAAACATATCTCTCCTGGGAGAGTCCTGATTTTCACTGCCCTCATCTGCTGTTATCCAGGAATGAAAATTCCTGTTTTGGAGTGAATTTTCAAAAGTAATTATTTTTTCAATTATCACCAAGACAGCTTCCAGCAACTTGATGAAAGGGAAACTACACCTTAAAAAGGTGCCATAAAGGGTTCTGTGAGTGATGCATGGTTTTAGTTATGTGTTATATTTTTGTAAATTAGATAAATAAGTGTAAATAACTTTTTAAAGAATAATTTTTTATTTTTTTTAAACATCTATTGAATTTTTTTTTGGGGAACCACAAAAGGTTTCTTCTATGGCATTAAGAAGCCTTTCAGACAGCCTAATTTTTAAGAGTGAAGTCAAGTTTCTTGATTCGTGCTCTATATTTAGGTGATGGCTGTAGCTTTGGTCACCTAAATATGATCCCTGACAACAATGCCGTCTGAGAGCCTTTGTGAGTGAAGTTAAAAATCCCAAATACAAATTAATTTGTTTGTAGCTTATTTTGTGATTTTCACGGAAAATCATTCTTTAGATCTAAAACACCTTTTTATGAAGTCGGCCTTCAGACTTTGAATAATCTCTGTGTGCACTTGTAATTTAAGTCTTCAAACTTGAGAGATGTTTTAAAACCTCAGCTGAAAGGAGCTGCAAATGCAAGGCTAGTCCTGGCGTGGCAGAAATGCTGATCTATTCTAAAGTGTACAATAAAGCTTGGTCAGGTATTATATGCAGTAATAGCTCATGCATTGTAGATGTAAAGCAAAACTCTTGAAAATATTGATTTCTTGCCTTTTGACCAGTAGTGTGTACAACCACACCATGCACAGTGTTAGGACTACAAGATAAGGACTAATTTCTGGTGAAGCTATGGGACAGTGTTACCACTTTCTAATGTTTTTAATGGTTTTAATCATTTTTAAGCAGTGGTTTGAAAATGTCATACTGGTTGAATGGATGAGAATGGAACTGAGTAAATGAAGGAAACAAAATATTGTGAAGATGTGAATCCATTGGCAGTAAAACATCTTCACAGATATATTGCTTAATTAAGGCGATATATGCCAGGTGACTTTATGACAGGAATAAATTGAGGTCTACTGTGAGAAGACATGCTGTTAAGAAATGGTTGACTGACACGCATACACAGTGATTCTTAGTGTAACAGTCTGCAAAACCTGCTGAAAAAAAGCATCTCACAGAATTTTCCCATTGCAGCTAATTAGCACAGGAAAATATCTCATTTAAGATACCAGGGAAAATTACTGTTTTAAGGAGTCCTGACAGGAAAATAATAAACGTATCTCTGTATTTACAAGATAATAAAAGGATACAAATGGTGTTACATTTGTGTGGGATACAGACTCTGGCACAGCAATACAAGGAAGCAGTAGCAGTAGCAAACCATAGGACTCTATAGTACAGAAAAGTTAGCTGTGATGGGAGAGTACCGCTGTAGGTCATGTTACTGAAGTAGACTGTTAATACGAACACCAGAAAATATGGTGTGGGAGAATAGGGGTGAGTCGGTTAGGTTTTAAATCATAGTCTTTTCATGATACTTGCAGAGAGTTGCCTGATGCAACCCTGCTGCAAATGGATCAGATCACTGGGTGCAGAGGATCTACCTGGCCCACTTTCCCAAAAGCTCCAAGATGATTTTAGCTCTTAGGGAGAATGTTCAAGGTGAAACTCACATTGCTAATGTAGCACAGTGTTTAATTAATGTACACACTGTGTATTTCAGCCCTCTCCGCCCAGACTCTATCCAAGGATTCTGCTAATATTTGCATATTTTGTGGTAATCTTAAAATATTCTTTGGGGAAGTCTTAATGTTTTAAACATTAATATTTGCCCCCTGTGATTTGTTAAGTGAAGCCCTAAAACACATGCAGACCAGCTGTGGATTGAAGTGGATGATGGTTTAATAGCTTACATATATAGCGCTCCTAGTGCCATCAAAATAGCTTTGACCCATCGAGGCATGGACTCCACAAGACTTTTGAAGGTGTGATGGTATCTGGCACCAAAATGGTAGCAGCTGATCCTTTAAGGCCTGTAAGTTGTAAGGTGGGGCCTCCATTGCTCGGACTAGCCTGTCCATCACATCCCACAGATGCTCGATCAGATAGAGATCTGTGGAATTTAGAAGCCAAGTCAACATCTTGAACACTTTGTCATGTTCTTCAAACCATTTCTGAACAGCGTTGGCAGTGTGGCAGGGAACATTATCCTGCTGCAGAGGTTAGGGAATACTGTTGCCATGAATGGGTGTACTTGGTCTGTGAGAATGTTAAGCTAAGTGGTAAATGTCAAAGAACATCTACATGGATGCCAGGACCCAAGTTTCCCAGCAGAACATTACCTAGAGCATCACAGTGTGCTTGCTTTTCATCTCTTAGTGCATCCTGCTGCCATCTCTTCCACAACACACACACACACACACACACACACACAGCTGTCCACATGATGTGAAAGTAAATGTGATTCACCAGACCAGGCCACCTTCTTCCACTGTTCCATGGTCCAGTTCTGATACTTACATGTCTATTGTGGGCACTTTCACATGTCTATTGTGGGCACTCTGACTGGTCTGCAGCTATGCAGCCCCATAAGCAGCAAGGCTTGATGCATTGTGTGTTGTGATACCTTTCACTTTTAGCCAGCATGTACTGCCAGACTCACCTTTTTCAGCAATTTGTGCTACTGTCACTCTTCTGTGACTTAGCCTTCACTGACCCTGTCACCGGTTGACCTTCTTTAGACCATTTGTGGTTGGTACTAACCACTGCATATCCCACCAGACCTGATGTTTTGGAAATGCTTTGACCCAGTTGCCTAACCATCACAATTCACCCCTTTTTAAACTTGTTCTGATCTCTACAGTTACTAATTTTCCTGCATGGAACACATTGACTTCAAGAACTGACTGGCCACTTGCTGCCTACTATTTCTCACACCTTGACAGGTGCCACTGTAATGAGATAATCAATGTTATGCACTTCACCTGTCAGTGGTTTTAATGTTGTGGCTGATCAGGATAAAGTTTGTAGTGATTGCATCAGTCTGATCGCTTTGAAGTGTTCAGTGATGTTTACGAGCTGTTGATGTCCATTACAAAGGGACCAAAGACAATAAATGATACACAAAACAGATATTGTCAAGATGACGAGAAAACAAGGAACCAGTAACAAACATAGGTGTGTGAGCAAATAGCACAAGTAAGACTTTCAAAAGACAATGTGGAACCACAGGGACTAATATAGGCAGGTGTAACTTAGATAACATCAAACGAGTGATAAAAAAAAAACCAGGTGCATTAAAAGGAGGCGGAACAGGGCGGAGCACCTAGGGCTATGGTCATGGCAACCGTGACATAGATAAAAATACACAAGTGATTTGCATTGAAGGGAGGTGGAGCAGGGAGGAGCAGCTGAGGTGGTCGTCATGGCAACAAGGACATCTGATGTTAGACCTGAAAAAGAACTGAAACAGATTCGCAGTCACTCTTTGAGTCTCTTTAAATGTGTACAAACTGGGAAGATGGATGATGAGCCAAGTCAATAAGGTGGCAGCAAACACAGAAAAAGATGTTAGTGTAAGTAAAACAAAAGGAACCTGAAACATATTACGTAAGTTGTGCAGCAAATAAGGCACGTTACTGATGGATATGTCTCTTCACTATTGAAATAGAATACCAATACAATAAAATATACTAAGAATTTCCTCCTCATAGCAGAGGAATGCTACCTTCACTTTACTGTACTCTACGAATTTCTCAGCAAGGTCAAGAGATAATTTGGTCTTTTGAGTTGTCTCCATGATCTTTATAGTAGACTTGACGCATCTGTTGAGATGTTGAGAAGGCAGAACACAGAGAATAATAAATACAGACATACAGTTAACCACTGCGATGCTGAAGAATGGCAACAGCCCTGAAAGGCTGCCTCCTCCACTATTGTTGCTTAAGGTTGTGCTTCTATAAGCTAAAGAACAGTGAGTGACCATGAATGAAAGAAATGGGACAGCACAACAGCATCGGTGAAAGGAAGCTGGCTTTGTGTTTACGTGGGCGACAAAAAAGATTTTAGTGTGTAATGGTGACAGTAAAAGCCCAAGGAAAGCTTACGTATTTAGAAACTTTTATATTATGCACTTATTTCACATAGTCTCATCAATAAAGAGTTTATTGACAAGGGTATTAGGAGTCTTTTTCAGATACTTTCATTGAACTTTGGCCTCCCTTAACTTGAGCATCATGTTCATATTCAGGCAATGAATAATGGAACATGAATCAAACCTTTCCTTCAAATATACAGCCTCGGAGAAGATATCAAATGTCAAGTGATGTTCTTTTCCTTCACAAATTCAGAAATGTGATTGACATCCCACCACTGGAAAAAAACGTCTTTAACATGACTCATGAAAGAAACTCCTCTCCACACTCTTTTTTGGAAACTGGAATCTTAAATCTTAAAAAAAAACTGCATACATCTAAACAGTTTCCTCTGAAGGAAGAAAAATATATCTAATCTCTAAACTTGCCACGGAATTAATTTTGCCTGGTGAACTTAGTCATTTTTATTAAGATACATCAGCTTCGGAATGTTGTCAATAGAACATAAAATGCATTAATGCATACATTTATGAAGAATGAGATGTTAATTTCCACACCTACCTTCCAGAAGGCATAGTGGTAATAAAGCTTTGATCAGTATATATATATTTTTTTTTTGATAGGTTTTTCATTTTTTATTGTGTTTCGCATTAATCACACATGGTAGTCATATTGTGGCAGCAAATAAAAAAAGAGTATTACACTATTTATGGACTGTTACATTGAATCTCATCCTCTTTTAGTGAATTGTTAAGAGTGTCTGTAATCAACAGTTCGCAATAGTCGCAATACTCTAGAGGTCGTCCTTTTTCTGTTTCTTCTATTTTGTTTTGGACTTTAATTATGAAATCCTAAGCACGCCGGTCTTGTTTGTTTAGAATGTGTTTCAGCTGACCAACGTGCTCAGAAGAAATGAGTTCTAATTTTCTATTGTTTTGTTACAGGATTTGTTTGGCTTTTTAGTTTGATTGTGTTGGACCTTTATTGTTGGTCCACCGTCCGTCATGCCGGCATATGTTTGTCCGTTCTCCTTTTGTGCTTATTTTGAGCTTTGTTTTGTTTGCAATAAAGAAGTAAAAGATGGAAGTCTGCATTTCCGCCTGCCCTCATTATCTGGAGAAGGGGAACTGTGACAATAGTATACTGTAGAATACTAAAGAAACAATAGTGTTATAGTATACTATGTAGTATATCTGCTACATAATGAGAATGCTATAGTATTTTATGTATAGTATTATATGTATTACTATAAAACCACAGTTTTATAGTAATATATAATATAGCATATTTTAAATGGTTCATTAATCATGAAAACAGTGAAGCAAGCTATATACTGTATGTATGTAAATATATATATA
>JBBJLS010000109.1:40182343-40196221 GCA_037577275.1 Bryconaethiops microstoma
TCCCGTGTTCCCCCCTTTAACAAAAGAACACACGCTGAAAATGTTGCGGGAAACTGCCCTCACGGACGAGTCCTGATGCTGCTTTACTCCAGATAACTAAATGTATTAACCATCATTACAGAATCTGTACGATTAAGGTTTTTACCGTTAATTTTAACAGTCCAGCGTGATTTTGAAAAACAATTTCAACGTTGAAAAAGGAAATCGTGATGAATTGTTTTAAAACCAAGCATAAATGATAGTTTTCCAGTTTCTTTCTCAGTAATCACTGCATACTTTTTTACGCCTGTTCAGCCCTGATCCTGCAGCCACATCCAGAACTGAGCAATCAAATAAATAAATAAATAAAATAATACACAGATGAAACTGGAATAAAGATTACATATGAAGGGAATGAAAAATGAACATGAAGTGCCAGCCTGCTATTCCTCATCACAGATAAGAGGTTAATCAGGTATCCAGGCAACCCAAGCAATCCACAATGTGCAATAATCGGCCAGTGGCATTTACAGTGTCTGTCAATACAGGCCTGTTAGTCAGACTACAGCATCAATACATAAAAATCATCCTTAGAACATTTAGCTTTTTCTATAGGACTAGACTATTTTGTCCCTTTGTTATGTTGCCTTATTTTTGTCACGTTGTTAATTAAAGTCTTCAGTAACAATATTATAATCTTCATAATTACATTCATGGTAAAGTCACGATATATTAAAATGCATTTCGAGCTTTTATTCCTAAAAATCATAGTGATACATTATAAATAACCTCTAAGCAAAGTGTCATGGTTGTCAAGCTTTACTGTCTAGAGCATATCATCTTACATAGTTTTTAATTTAGATTTATCTGATTTTGGCTGAGGTATCTAAAGCAATCCAGTAAGAAGATTAAATATGCATTAAAATATTAATGCGTTCAGTGTTTGGAGAACATCGTTGACTGCCTGGAATTAATTTGATATCTTTTATAATATGGAGGTTTGATAACCCCAGATTCATCCTTAAATTAATGGGAACAGTATTTATTCACGCCACCAATTGCATGGAGTTTGCGAGTATCTCTAGACTAACAAGTCCTATAGTATGCCAGTGTAGACTCTTGTTGATATCGCTGGGAGTTGGCTGATTATTTTATTAATAGCTTATTAATTCATTGATCCTTTCAGAGATGAAACATTCATCTGTGTAAAACCTCGGTGGTACAGTAGCCTCTAATTAGTGGTATGTGGAAGTGCCAAGTACGTAAATTTCTAAGACAAGCATTTCAACCCTGAGATAGTTAATAATCCATGATCCAGCCCTTGTATTTGAACTGACAGTTCAAAAGGAATAACAGTTTAGTTCATATGTCAGTGCTGTGCTGGAGTCAAAAGAGAGCATAGTGAATGGTTGAAGAATAAGCTCCTGAGACATACGGCTTTATGACCAAACACATTTTTCTTAGAGTAAGTTTCAGCTTTAATTATATGTTAGTGTACCTTCTTGTTTTAGGACAGATTAAGACTCAAAGGACAAAGGATATTTAGAGGAGATTGCAGACTGATTATAATTGCCTTAACATTCTTGACATATGCTCCCATGAACGTGACATAATGCCCAAGAGTGACAGGTGTAATCTTGTTATAAATGATTCACGTATGACTCACTACCACAGATGGGTAAATACTTATTCAGTTAAGTTCATCAGTTGGCTAAGGTGAAACCTGTGTAATGAGTTTGCTCTCAGTTTGATTTATGCCTGCATTACTGGAGACATGAAATGAAGTGCTTGATGCAGTGTCTGCAGATTTTTTTATAGGGCCGTTTTGTACTAATGTTGTATTTTTAATCTAGGTTTAGCCTTTTATGTTCTTGCTCATTTAGACTTTTATGTCATTAGATCATTAGACTTTTCATTCTGAAAATTGTCTTTTTTCTCATTCTAGGTCTGTGTTACAGCTGCTACAATCACCTTTCTTTTGACCACGGCCTCCTCTACAACAATATCACCATAATACAGACATCATTAACAGATGCTGAACTGGGTCACAATGCCAGTATGTCACCATATAGAGCACAACTCTCAGCAAGACTCAAAGCCACATTGTGTGCAACATGATGCATTGTTGCCAAATATGTTACCAGGCAGATCTACTGCTCTTGTCCATTCAAGCATTTTGTATAATGACAGGGGTAGTATGTGCCACACACACTGACATGCTGACACACACATCCACACTCTTAATCGATCCAAAAATCCATGCCAAAGTACATTTCTTTCTATGCCGAAGTTTGACTGACCTATGAAATAGTGAAAAGCAACTGCCGGCTACCACCCCCCTGACAAATCTTCACAGAAAGGCCCTGCAGAACGCTAAACATCACACTAGCCTCCTTTGTCGGTAAAAACAAAAGTGGGACATAGAACTGGAGGAGTTTAGGCTTGCTATCAGCAAGGCCAGGTATAGAGAGTAACAAAATTCTGACTTGAAAACAGCTCAAAGGCCCTTCAGAAAGATTCATTCAAAAAGCCCCGAATGGTAACTGCTTTCAAAAGAGAACACACATCTGAAAAAGGTAGAGAAAATACAACACGTCAGATATTATTTTTTCCACGAGAACTCAATGTTCAGTCCAAGATCTGCACCGGGAAACAGCAAATCACTTCGACCAACAGCTATAAACAACTCATCAGAGTTATCTAGTGTGATGCGAAACCAACTAAATGATGAAATCCTGCAGAAATCACCTAATATTTTGAAGCGGGCAAAACGGGTAGAACTTTTTGTAAACAGAAACAAAAGTTTAAGTAGTTCCTTTTTTGGACTAAGCGTTGTTTGCATTACAGTTATTTTATGTAGACTGATTGTAGACAATTTGGATAACAATTTGTGGTCATGCTTGTTCCTTGAATTTAATGCTTATATCCACTTTAATTGCCATCCTCTGGTTTTAATGAGCTTTTGTTGCCTTTAAGAGAACGCCCCTTTAAGAAAGGATAATAGGAGAAGGAGAGAAAGTTTTTTAGAAAAGTGCCTGTATTATAGCTTTCATATCACCCCTAAATTCTGCAGAATACTTATTTAAATATTATATTCCAATGAGTATCTGCAGCAGAAGGACATAGATTCTCTCATAAACTTTTGATGAGACAAGGAATTTCCTGGTGAGATTAAATATTTTTATAATATATTAGATGTGATTGAGACCACTTTTCTACACTTCGGAAGAGACTGCACATATTGGGGACATGCTAAAATTGAATTATCTTGATTTTATTTGTATTATATTATTATATTTAAACCTCTGCTCAATCTACTGAATGTACCAAGCAAGGGTTTGACTTCAAAGCACATCAGTTAAGGACTTTGCTTTTAAAAATGTCTCCAGAAATGACAGTCTGGACTTTTATTTCTCCGGATCACTTGTATTCAGATCTCTTATACCAAAGGCCATTGGTTTGCTTAGAATAAATGTGTTGTGCATCCTATCCAAGCGCAATTTGCATGATAATTTGTTTGGCATGGCATAATCATTTGTTTGTAAGATCAACACCATAAACTTATGTTAGAAACATACAACGCTGACTGCTTTTCACAAACCTATATGACATAAACCCATTCCATCAACTTCACCCACAACATAAATCCACTCCACAAACTCCACCCACAACATAAACTCACTCCACAAACTCCACCCACAACATGAACCCATTCCACCAACCACAACATAAACCCACTCCACAAACTTCACCCACAACATAAACCCACTCCACAAACTCCACCCACAACATGAACCTACACCACTGACTCCACCCACTACATAAACCCATTCCACCAACTCCAACCAATACATAAACCCACTCTGATAACTCCACCCACAACAGAAACCCGCTCCACTAACTTCACCCACAACATGAACCCACTCTGATAACTTCACTTACAATAGAAACCCGCTCTGCTGAGTCCACCCACAACATAAACCCACTCTGATAACTCAACCCACAACATAAAACCACTCTGATAACTCCACCCACAACATAAACCCACTCTGATAACTCAACCCACAACATAAACCCACTCTGCTAACTCCCCCTCAACATAAACCCACTTTGCTAACTCCCCCTCAACATAAACCCACTCTGATAACTCCGCCTACAACATAAACCCACTCTGCTAACTCCACCCACAACATAAACCCACTCTGATAACTCCACCCACAACATAAACCCACTCTGATAACTCCACCCACAACATAAACCCACTCTGATAACTCACCTACAACATAAACCCACTCTGATAACTCCACCCACAACAGAAACCCACTCTGATAACTCCACCTACAACATAAACCCACTCTGATAACTCCACCCACAACATAAACCCACTCTGATAACTCCACCCACAACATAATCCCACTCTGCTAACTCCCCCTCAACATAAACCCACTCTGCTAACTCCCCCTCAACATAAACCCACTCTGCTAACTCCACCCACAACATAAACCCATTCCGATAACTTCACATACAACATAAACCCACTCCGCTAACAGCTTCCCTCGAAACAGTTTGGCACTATGTAATTCCGCAAATTTCTTCATTGTAGTTTGTCGTCGGTAGGGTTGCAAAATTCCAGGTATTATCAAAGTTGGAAACTTTCCTTGGGAATTAACAGGAATTTATGGTAATTAACGGGAATGAACAGGAATGAACAGGACTAAACTGGAGGTTTGTTAACAGAAAATATAGTTGGTAAAAACTATACAGCAGCATAATCAAAGCTAAAGCAAATACAGTTGAGTATCTATGCTATTCCTCAATCACAGACATATAGCACACTACTTACTGCAGGGCTATTGAGGCCACACCCACTACATGCATTGTGCATTCCTCCATCACATGCACAATGATTTCTAAGAATTTTTAACTAAAGCTACTTTTTTGAGTCCACAGGACAGATACAGACTAGTGAAGCCACACATTTGAGCCCAAGGACTAAAAGTCAAGTAAGTTTTAATGATATTATGAGGTAGGTAATATTTGGTCTATGGTGTTAAAGTTTAACTAGCAACTATTAAATCAAAATGTATTCATACAGTAGCTATCTGGTAACTGGTAAATCAGATATGTTAAATGTAAGCAATCTAGCACAATTTCACTAAAGAGGCTAGCTTATCATGATGCTAGCTACTGTAAATGTGATGCTGTTTCTTCTACATCCTGCTAGACGATTTAATGTAACCATACAAGATTATATACATCAGATGTAAAATATTTTGAAGACCATTCCATTTGTTCAGCTAACTATCTACATATCTGCACTGCATTGCATTAGTGTTTTTTACACGTTTTCTGTCATCTTATTCAACAGAAAAATGCCACACACACCATCCAGTGTGTGGAGATATGTCACACCAGCTGATGTTGATATTTCCAAAATTGCCAAACTAAAGTTCCCATGGAAAGTTTCTTTAAATTTACTGGAAATTTACCAGGGATTTTCCGCCCCTTTGCAACCCTAGTTGTCAATGACAGTAGTTAATGTTGAGATCAGTAATCAGTAGTTATTATAAAAATGGCCATTGTTAGTAAGTAGTTGTCTAACAGATCCATAAGACTCCATAATTAATGTTTATTCAAAAGTCAAAAGTTACGTTAGCTAGAGGTCCTTGGTAGTTAATAGAAGCGCTTTAGGTGTTAATGCTCCTGCACAGTTATCTATTAATTATGAAACAGTATTATAAAGTGTTAGCAGTCATTTGCCAATGTCACAGTATGGCCTTTTCTTTGGGGATTTAAAGTCACAAACTGTCGTTTTGCAACCAGATATTCTACAGCACGCACTAAAGGCAAACCTGGCACCAGCGCAATTTATTGTAATGCTCTTATCGCACCCTTTCATTGTGATACAAATGCAGTCTACTGTTTAGAATGACACTAAGTTGCGTGGTTACGTCGGAAGCTTTCAAAGGATATAGAAGGAAAATGGCACCGAAGTTCCTCAATGGATTAACTTAAGCACAAGGATAACCCATAGATACATTCTGACAGTTGTAAGAGAATGTTCCTCCCTCTCTGTCTCCCACAGTGCATGCCAGAAGATACACAGAAAGTATTAGAGGTCAGCTTCAACGCTGAAGGACAGTATTGAAGTCGTCCTCCTGTCAATCACTGTGTCCACCAGTCAGACAGGGCTCACAGTCGGTCCTTTCACCTTCATATCAGAAAGTGAGTTCAACTGGCTTTTCTGAACCAATGACAATTCAGCAGCTTTAGCATGAATTTGGGATATTTACATCGCACAAATAATTGATGTATTATTTGAGCCCCCTATGCTTATCCTAGTGAGGACAAAATATACAGGATATTGGCTCAGTTTAATAATTCATCTCTATATCTGATATAATAATATGCAAATTCAACGCATCTGGTAAAAATGCAGGAGGGTCTGCTTTACCGTGTCACTGTCATGATTATGTTTCAGGGAAATTATTCTGAAGATAAATTAGTTTGGCATCACTAGCCACCGTGAAAGAAATCAGGTATGCCCTTAAAATGGTGAGCAAACAGATAAATGACCTCCACCCCTACATTCAGGAGTGTCTCTGACATTTCATGAAATTTGCAGCTCGAGGACTGCAACTCCTGCCTTTATCTCACCATATTTTTCTCTAGTAATTTTTTCTCTGGACCGCTCTAATTACCATGCCCTGGGTTACCTCTGGAATAAAGGAAAGAATTTAAAGAATGAAGGGAAAAAATCAGAACGTTGGCATAGGCTAGACTGCTGGGTCTCCTTCTGAATGTTCCTGGAATGAGATGAAGTCTTCTCTCTCTCATTTGCTTTAAAACAATGTGTCTGTTCCTGAGGGCATGCTGTCCGAGTTATTTGATGTTTAAATGGGTTGGCTCTAAGACGTCTCGTTTAGAAATGCTTTCAGAGGTTTTGCTAATGAAATTGGCTCATAGGTAACAGTGACTGGGCTTTGTGTGATAATGAAGGTAGGAAAATAGAAAAATTGTAAGTAGAAAGTGGACAAAGGAAGGGAAAGAGAACAATTAATCCAACTAAAATCACTGTTTATTATTTTCTGGGGAACATTCAGTTTGAATTTAGCTCATGACAAAGACAAGCATGAGATCCAAACTGTGGATTTTGAAAATGTCCCATTCAAAGGTGGAAGTGGTTGTAACTGTGGCAATAGGTTTAGTCATGCAAAGGTTTTTAGATGAAATGACACAAAAATAATTTTAAATAATTATCAACTCAAGATGTCTATTAGAAGACAGAAGTCATTTTTGAGTAGATTTGCCATTCTGTGAAAATCGAAGGGTGGGTCAGAGGGGAAAGCAAAATAACTGACCTTTTCTGTACTGCCCTCTGTTTAACAGAATATTTGAATATATAAGAGGACAGTGCTATGTTCAATATCTCTTCTTCTTACGTGATTTGCAAGCAGTACACTACCTACTTGTATTAGAAAGTAGGTATTTATTGATTGTGTGCACATTTATTGATAATGTGCACACAAAAAGTTTTCAGAATTTCATAGAAATTTGAACTGGGTACGGAGTTCTTCCACACGTGACCACTGGATTTGTTCACATGATAAGAAAATTATACAATAAATACAATGAACTACCAACAATTTGAAAATCTAATAGTGGAAAATACATTTTGTAGATTCCGATTACTATCATGACATAAAACCAACTAGAAGTTAAGAAAATATTGGACATTTACTAACATGTATAACTAATGTATAACTAATGTATTCTTTAAGATCATGTATATCATTTGCTGGGCCTCTTTCTATCTAAAAACATAAAATATCATTTTGTTGCTGCATGCATACAAATATCTGTTTTTTATGAAAAGAAGTCTTGGTGTTAATAAAGCTGGGGAAGTTTGTTTAAATGACATCATATTTGCTTGCAAATCAGTCCAGGAATAGCCAAGCGAAAATGTTACTGCATTTCACCTATGGACAGCTAGGGAATGCATTTGAGTCTACTAATGAAATACATCATTCTTGCACTGCAAGTATAGATATTCTCAACTGGGCTGAAATAAATTGACACCATGCAACACATCTATCAACGTTATGAATATGTCAGTGGTACTAACATACAGGAGAGGAAAGAAGAGGAGGGAAGGAAATCCCTATAGCATCCATGTCAGTTTACTTTAGATTCAGGTGGAATGCAATGTTTGTATATCAAGGCTGGTCTTACTGGGTCTTTTCCATTTGCTAAAAAATGTTATCTAGGCTTTTATATTGACTTACAGAAGCAAATTGAAATTGATGGAACAGGTTTCTATCGACATGTGGCATCTGTTCACATATGCATGAGCAGGTAAGCCAAAACAGATTTCTTTATTAATGGACTGACACAAAACTCCATCAACAACTAATATCCACTGGCACCTGGTCGAGATTGGATTTTTACATTAATGTCAAAACTCATTTTAAGCTTACTATTGCGAAGGTTCCATTCTCAGTGTGGGATGTAGAGCCAGACATGCTTTAAAGAAAAAAGTTTTAAAGAATGCGCACATAAATAAAATAATTAGCTAAGAGTTTTGTACTTAGCTATAAACACATTCATGTACAATTTAATTTGAATCACAGGCAATTAATATAGCCCAGAACTAGATATATGAAGAATCACAGTGCAAAATTAAAAGCATAGAGAATATTAAACTTTTGGATTGAAATCTGATGTTTACTGGACCATTTACCATCAGTTAGTGAATACTAAATATCCGTAAACACGGATTAAAATGTATGGGGGCGTATAATACCTGTTTGCTCACTGTGTAAGGAACCAATACATTAAATTTCTTCCCAGTGATTTCGAACCCAGAAAGGCCTACAGGCTTAAAACCTATGTCTGCTGAGCCTTGAAGGGTATAGAGGTATTACAAAATTATAAAATACTGCAGACTAACAGAAGACTTCCTTTTCGTTAAGACAGCACATTTTCCTTTTCAATGAAAATCCTCATTTAGAAGGCTGTGTAGTCCAGGACTAGGTTCAGAATTTGTCCTGTAAACCAACCCTTTGTGTTCATGTATTTCCAGTTGTTCAACAGTGAGGGTTTTTTTACTAACTGCTGTATACTAACTTACTTCATACTGATGGTGAAATGGGACTAATCTCCTACATGGACAACTATATATTGTATCACCATGAGCAAAATCAATCCCAGAACTGCTTAAACAAAAGTATGGCCAAAGATATCTGTGTCCAAATATAGAAGCCTCTATGAACGAGGATTACCACCTTTTTCTAGATAATTGTGCTCATTCAAATTTGAGAGGCAAGACTGTCTGATCATCACTTTTACTCTGATGAGAGATTTTAGTTACTTATTAAAATGAATCCATGGGATTCTAATGTTAAGGTCAAATGCAAATGTCTGAACAATACAGCAGCTCTGCAGACTAAAACAGATAGCAGGACTATGCTGAGGTGCATAGAAATGTCCTTCTGGCGTATGACTCATAGTGCAGCCATCACTTAATTGTGCCATATTAACAAAATAACATGCACAGTACCCTTTTGCATTATAGTAATTTCGGTGCATGCTGATTTCCAATGTGTTCTGTGTTTAATGACATGTACTGGATTCCTTAAAACTATCAGTCCCTATTTTGTGAAATCTTGATTTCCTGATATTGTTGCATATTCAGGTTTGTGTGTAATACTACTTTAATTACCATTGCTTGTTAAGAGACTCAGGATCTCATTTCTGCATAGTTGTACACATGATTGAGTTCTCAACGGTTTCATTCATACTCAAATCATCAGATTCCCCATGGAGTCCTTTCATAGGTAAATCACAAGTTCTAATGTATTTCTGTTTAGGTGTACTAACATAAATTGTCATTATCTAACCCTGTAAATTCAAATATATCAGCGCTAGATATTGTATAATAAGTAGTGATAAATACATTGGATGTGTTATTTACTGTAATGTATAGCACATATGACAATAAGGTAGTTGAATGGTTCTTTGAAGATGCTCTATAGATGCACACATTATCATTAATATTGTACTAATATCTGTTTAATGTTGTATATGAATGATTATTTTCAATCTAACCCCACACCTTTAATCTAATTCTAATCCTCAACCTAACCATAATGCTATTGACAGTCTATTATGTTTCACCAGACATTTTGCAAACAATTGAAGCATGTGTGGATAATCTAAAGTGGGAAATAAAGTGTGAGCAAAACATATACATAATGGCAAAGTCATTTAAAACATATTAAACACATGGAAAGGGAGATAAAAGAGGTAGAAAACATGTGTATGAGAGCAGGAACGTATACACTGCTGGCTAAATAATCGTCAGATAAAAAGCTTCAGATAAAGGCAGCAGGCTGTCTGTCTTCTCAGATATGTGACAGAGATAGTTTGAGAGAAATGAGTGAAAGACAGGTCTGTGGCCTCTTAAATTGGACTGGGAAAGTTTTTTCCTCAAGCAACTGTTCATATCTCACAGAAGTATGAATGAAAGCCCACAGCTTCAAATAGATTTCAGTGTATCTGAACCAAAGGAGCACTGGTTGGTGACGGACTACATTCAGCAACCTGTCAAAAACAAATGAGCTCTTGTAAAAATGGTTGGCAACTATAGAGACAGAAGGATATACTGTTAAATCTGAGTTGAGTTTGTTGACTTATTATAGCTGCCTTTATTACCCCCAACCTAGAACACACACATACACGTATATACACCAAACAGCCACAACATTAAAACCACTGACATGTGAATTGAACAGCATTGATTATCTCTTTACAGTGGCACCTGTCAAGAGGTGGGATTTATTAGGCAGCAAGTTTTTGACGCTGATGTGTTGTAAGCAAGACAAATGAGCAAGAGTAAGAGTCTGAGTGACTTTGACAAGGGATAAATTGTGATTGCTATACAACGGGGTCAGAGCATCTACAAAATGGCAGGTCTTGTTAGGAAGAGATGGCACCAGGATGCAATATGTGAAGAAGGCAAGCCAGTGGAAGCGATGGGATGCTCTAAGCAATGTTCTGCTGGGAAACCTTGGGTCCTGCATTCATGTGGATGTTATTCTGACACGAGGCACCTACCTAAACATTGCTGCAGACCAAGTATACTTCATCATGGCGACAGTATTCCCCAATAACAGAGGTATTTTTCAGCAGGATAATGTATCCTGTCACACTGCAATGATAGTTCAGGAACAGTTTGAGTTCAGGGTGTTGACTTGGCCCGTGGATTCTCCAGAGTCCAATCTGATTAGGTACCTGTGGGATGTGCTGGAGAAACTGGTCTGATCCAAGTAGCCCCCATTTTGCTTAACTTATAGCACTAAAGGATATTTATTATTATAAAGAATGTAATAATAATAATTGCCACTGGGGTTTTAAAGATGGCATCACACGCATACGCCCATATAGAACAAAAGTGGCAAATTGTATTTTATTTTATTTTAGGTCTTAGAAACAAACAGGAAACAACACAAGCTCATTGAACCCATGAGAACTTTCAGGATAGAAAACCTGCCTAGCAAAAGAGCTACAGACGGTGAGTGTGTCAGAGAGCAAACACCAGTTTTAGACTGTTTTACACCTTCTTTAATTGTTGAAATCAGATTTTTCTTATACACCAAGGGTTAATGTAATGGCTGATCAGTACACAGTATTTTTAGTAAAATTGTGCATTTGTAAACGAGCAGATGTCCATGAACATTTAGCTGCATTGAAAATCTTGATAACATAGGGACAGTGCACTCCTGAGGCATTTCTGCAGTTCATAAAAGGAAAGATAAAAAGAGGAATATTCAAATAAAGGCAAAGTTTGAGCCTTGAGGCAGCAGCCGCCCCCACTGCTAGGTACAATTAACTACCTAATCAGATTCTACCCAGGAAAAGGAGGGTGAGCTGACCAAGTGTTTTCCTTGAAACTGAAAGGGTTTTCTCTGTAGTCTTCACACAAGTAGGCACAATGTCAGACTGGAAGGCTGACCCACAACCTTGTGTATGTAATTATATCCACTAAACAAGCAGCAATTCCACTACATCCACTGCACAGAGCACAACTTTAATGATGGAAGAGGAAAAAGTAGAGTCATGTAACTGAGAAGAATGAAAGAATGAATACATTACAAAATCATTAGGAATTTCTACCATCTTATTATTTAGTAAGTCACATGAAAAGAACGTATAGGCTGATGTCTTAGGTTTATAATGAAGGCCAGTTGGTTTGGGGACTTGCCAACATAGTGTTGTTTGGCCATGCTTGTGGGCAGTCGAGCTTTGTGGCAGGTACGTAATTAGAAGTATGAATCGAGAACAAGGTGATCTGGGAGAAGACTGCACTGACTTAGGAAACAAGATATCCTGACTTGCTAATGTTAGTGGCAGAAATCTTCGGGAGAAGCTGTTTCTCCTGCAGTGTTAGCGGCGGCGCTTTGCTGCTTTGGGCATAGTGTCAGTGGTAGGACACTACTTCCTCCAGGCACACACATTCATCCCTCTTTCTTCATTCTGCTCGCTAAAGGGCAGATTAGTATTCTCTCATTCAATGTCATTGTCCCTCGATTCTGAATACAAAGTTTAGCTCTGCTCTACACCCACCCTTTCTCCTCTTGTTTCAGTCCCGTCTGAGGCTGCAGCTCCTGTGGGAGGATTGCGTGTACTTGTTTTGCCACTTTATTGAAAAGTGATTGTGTAAATGCGGTGAGCTTGGGGAATGTGAGCAGATGTCAATGACACTCAAGCCGTTCATCATTAACTATTCATTCTGTTTCCCTCTTCACTTTCCCTTCGATAAGTGCATAACATACCATGTGAATCACCAGGTTCAAGTGTCTGCGAGCATGGAGCAGTTAAATTCAGATCCATATCCATGTCTTACTCTAAGTTATTTACATCTTTGCCTGTACATCATCAGTTCATAGTACTACTAACCCTCCTGATTTTCATCCTTAACTATAAATGGGCACATGCTGGCCACCTTCAATGAATACTGAACCAATGCAGTGTTCAGATATTACCCTTAGTGCCAGGTAAACCATTGTCTTTGCTTCCATTTTGACAGGTTTTTATGACTCTTGATACCTTTTTCTGAGTCCAGTTTTAAGCTTTCACCTGCATGCAGTGATTTCTGTGTACACTGGAATTATGTTTTGCCACAGAAAATCCCTTTGAATTTTTAACAATTTTGCAGAGTAAATCAACCCTGAAAAAAACTGCAGTAGAAAGAAATTCGCTTTAACCTTTTCCAGTCCACCTATTCAAATTGCTGTTATATCCTAGCCGTCCACAGATATCAAATCTAAATGCATCCCAGTGAAGCTGACAAACTGTGTAATGGTTCATTGTTTTGCATGCAACAATGCACACTTTATGTGTTCGGATTGCTGATGTTGATTCTTTGTGTTCTTTTATTTTGAAAGAATGCATGGGTCTGAAGTGGGGCTGTGATTATTATATTGGTGCAGAGAAAATTAAAAATGAGACAGCAGAGCAAGACTTGAACTGTGGGATGTTCATCGTTCCTCATCACTGCATTTAAGTACTTTCTGTCCTGTTTACACTGTATCTTCACTTAGTAAGGAAAAAAACAGTATAGTACACTTTACCACTTTACCACCTTGTTTTTTTTCCCTCCACCCTTAGGCACTAGTTATATCCCCTTTTATACCTATTCTTTCTATCAAAGTACAAGAACATAAAGAATCTGTACTCGCAATGGGAACATATATAATGCACATTGTTACTTACAAAACCATGAATCGTTACAACTGTGCTACATTTACAATACTGTGCAAAAGTCTTAGGCACCTACGAAAATTGTTTGAATCTGTTTATATCAGCAGTGGGTTTCTTTCTGCCAGCAAAAACACAAGT
>JBBJLS010000109.1:40232689-40271906 GCA_037577275.1 Bryconaethiops microstoma
TATTCGACTTTCAATTTTTAAGAAACTCCAACTTCAGGTTCCAAAAAAAGAAAAGAAAAGACTTATGTTTTTTAGGCGGTTAACAGTTTCATATACATGTTCTGCTGGCTCTTATAATTTGATGAATTTGAGGAGAAATAGACCAACTACTTGCATACAAACCCATTTGGAATCTAAACTCATCCTGACATCCTGCAAGGTTTTATGTTGGTTTTAGTTTTAGTTAGTTTTTAACTCCTGATAGTTTCTTTGTCTAACTCGGGACCTGTTGCAATCAACAAAAGCCCAAATACTCCGGCAGTATGCCGGACCAGAAATGGGACAATATTTATACACAGCACACAGAGGAAATTGAATATGAAAAATTTGGACAGCTATAATACTGGATCCAGCAAGGCTGCTGTTTAAAGTCTATAACAAAAAATCTGCCTAAATCTTATTCACAAACACGACGGAATAGATGAAGTCTGGCCACATCACAATTCTGACCACCTCATGTCTCACAGAGGAGTCTGACAGAGGCAACTTTCACTGGAATAGAGGAAAACACATTGTTCACTTATTTTATATTCCTTTATATCAAAAAGAATAATCAAAGTGCATTTGCACAATTTTTTCACCCCACGTTTTTGGAGCTTTAAAGCAGGTGGGTGTGTTGCACGCAGCTTTCAGTGGATTTAAAGTCATTTAATGACAAAGAAGTGACAAACCAGGAGCAGCATTCTACCAAGCGGAATAGATGCTCCACCACAACCACAAAACTTTCTGGATGAAGTTATAAGAGGCAAAAAGATGTACTGCAAATATCAGCCCTGCTTACTGTAGGTGAGAAGTCTTTATACTCACTATGACTCACTGATTTTTACATCAACACACCTACTGGGATGCAAACTTGGGGAATAATGACTGCCTGCCATCTGTCCGGAAACAGAACAGCTTAAGTATGTGAGGACACAAAGGATAAGATTGGCAAAAAATAGTTATGGCCCAGCAGATGGTAGCAGCTGTGTGCTATATGGCAATATACAGATAAATAACCCTCAACTGTTGGGCCATAACTGTTTTCCAGGTTGGAATAAACGTTAATGGAACATGACTAGCATGAAATTTTGCATTAAACACATATGTCAAATTTAATATATGTAACACTTATCCAGAACTGGTAGTAGGATGGATTTTCCGATGAAACAAAGGATGTTTGTCATGTCGGCCAAAAACATATACTCTTCTTTTCAGGGTGCAATAAAGTCACCTTCAACTGCTGTACAATACTTCCCCCTGTTGGTGGGTAAGGAGTTTCCCATCTGACCATCGTCAAGGATGTGGATGTAATAGCCAAAGTATATTTTGTCCCAAAAAGTTTCAAACGGATTTAACAGCTGCACATAAGAGTGTACAAAAGTGAACACACAGTGGGTGTAACAAGGTAAGAAAGGCAAACTGCAAATGTATCCTGGTCCTTCAATATCGCCGCCAAGCATGTTGTTGTGTTTTCCCTACTCTACCACACCCAGTTCATCTTAGTTTTTGCCAGTTAGTTCATTAGCTGCATTAAGTGTGTTGGGAGCAAAGGAAACTCTAAAATGTGAAGAGCAGTGAACACCAGGACCAAGACCAGGACTGAGAACCACGGCACTAATTCAATTACACTGTGAGCCACAGCACTAATTCAGTTAAACTGACACATTAATACTAGAACATTCCTAACTCAGCAATTAAACTGTGCCTCAGTGATGAAATCTGGAATAGGTTTGAGGAAGCTCAAAACAGATTATTTGAACATCTTCTAATAGGAAAAAATATTCCTGCTGCTACATCTCTGTGAAACACACCTAGATCAACTTCAGTCAAAATCATAGGAATTCTGTAATCACTTTCTTTTGTGTTGAGCTTAAAGGTTGGAGCTCTGTATCTTTGCAAAGTCTGAATATGTTCATTTTTGATTGAGAACACGAATAAAGACTGGGTACCAGCTTACAATAGGACCACCCTTACAGAGCATTTCTAATCAGGTGGTTAATTAGGTTGTAGACAAGCTGTTATAAACAAGTTATAACTGTTGCCGTACACTGATACGGGTTCATTATTTGGCAAGATCTGACGTTTTAATGGTAGTTGCATGTTAAAGCCCTGATGAAGCTGACAGTTTAACATTCTGTCTGAGAAAGGTACAAGCTCAGCAACTAGCAAAATCTGAGATCTTCCAAACAGTGAGCCTGAAGCACTGTATACCTGTTACAACTCGTTTATAGCTGCTTATTAATGATTTATAAACTGCCTACAACCTAATTAACAACCTGGTTATAAATCACTTATAAACCCTTTATAAGGGTAGTCTTACTGTAAAATGTTTTCAAAGACTAAGATTTAAACATTACCATAGAGATCTGGTGTGTCAGATTCAGTAAAATACCCCTCTACTCATTACAAACAGGCTAAATATAAGTAATTTTTAGGAATATACAGAATTGAAATACATTCTCTGTTATACAAACTGGGTAATTTTCCAACAGGCAACTTATGAACAGCTGAAATCCATGAACTCTGATGCATGTGCTTTGCTTTCCTGTAAAACCTTGGGTTGCAGTGAACAATTCCACGAGCTGCGAATGGCCAGAGGATATCCATCTTTACTTTCCTATACTGATCAAGGGCATCTGAACACAGAGTTCTCAGTTTTGTAATCAAATTTTCAGAATTGTTTCTTCTCATAGCCTTTAGACACTGTATGCAAACAAGGGGGAAAAGCTGTGTAGTTTTCATACATTTCTTTATTTAAATCCTCTGGGGTAAATGCTTTACACAGATGGAGAAACAAGAGTTGATGAATCCGACTGTGCGTGTGTGTGTGTACGCAAGTGTAAACCAGCACAAAAATGAGCAACAAGCACATCTGGTCACGTGGCACAATAAGAGTTCCTAGAAAAACAGTGCACACTTCTTAAAAATATTGCATAATACAGCAAATCAAATCAATAGAAATAAATAGTTTTTTTTCCCAGTGTTCAGAGGCAATTGAATAAAAATAAAGGGAGTACTGAAGGTCATTCAACACCATCTATTATCAGTGAGGATCAAGGAGGCTTCACTAAATCTCAGAACCAAAAATAACGGGTTAATAAAACCAGATCTTTGTGCAATCCTTGCATTGAAATTAATTGAACGGATTTCTCTTTTCAAATGATACAATTGTTATTTTTCCAAATAACTTTTTCCCGTTTCATTACTTTCTGGGCACTAAATGATGAGTGCAAAGCAAAAGCGTTTTACAAGGCTAAATATTAGTGGCTACATTTTACTGCAAGACAATTCTGATTTCACAAAAGGGACAACATCAATATTGCAGTTAGCCATGACATTTCATTTACAGGAAGCGGTGACCACACAGACACAAGGTATTTATATATTGCACTTTGGAAGAAATGAATAGCTCAACTGTTGAATAAATTTCACTGAACGTATCCCAAACCAACCAAAAATCTAAGAAAGGAAAAATCAATTACACAGAGATGTTCTACCATACCAGTATAAGAGGCTACATATGTGCAAAAATAAAGCTCATTTAGTAAAAAATAGCAACTTGCCACTCCCCTGCCCTTAAGACGATTCACAAATAAAAAGCAGTACTTTCAAACTAAGGAGAACAAATCCAACAACACCCAACACATTCACATCAGATTACTGATGGTTTTTTTTTCTTATTGTAGATCCTAAAACACACATCTTCTCAAACGCGAACTGGTCTTAATGCTTCAAGTGCACTGCTCCGAATGCTATGGGGAAAAAACTTTCAAAAATCCACAATTACAGTGACTGACATGACACAAGTCTGCGTGGAGCAGCTGGAGTTAGTCAAGTGTAAATATTTGAAGTATAAATGTTTTAAAAGCCCTCCAAGACCCAAATTCAGTATAAATAAAATAGAGTTTATAGTAATACTAAATTCAACACAATGCACCATCTTAACATAGATTACAATTTTTGAGGACAGGTTCAAGCAGGCTGACTACTTCCCTACTTTCACATTCAGGGAGAGCTGAACCCAAAAATCGCTTTTAAATTGTGTAGTGAAGAGATAAACACTTAAATATGTACAAAAAGGTACAACCACCCTTAAAAAAAAGCCAAACGGACATCAACAGTTTTTTTCTACAGACAAATTAACCCACAGAATCTTCCAGCAGCATTTTATATAAGAGACCACCTGGCTGAAGCAACAACTTAGACAAAGATGAAGGTACAACAGAGAACACATGGATCCAAGGAGTTACAGTGTAGAAGTTAAAAGCTCTTTCAGGCCTATCTGAATTCACTTACAATAAAGTCTGTTGGAACCATCTAAACTGATCAACATCCATACCAGAAAATGCTGTCTGGACATCAAAATGGTATCAACATTAAAATGCACAATAACTAAACTTCTAATCTATGTTAAGAGTGGTGACCATAAAACTGAAGCTTTCTCCACACTCAAATCACAAAATTAAGTATTCTACAATAATTCAGATGAAAAAAATGTGAACTGAGCTTCAGAAACACAAATGGAGGTCAGAATTCAGGCAGAAACACAACTTCTCTAGTCCAAATGCCTGAAGACCTAGACGGACACTTTCTACACGAATTAAGATTATAACACTTGCAAACTCCACAACAATTTGAATGCAACACAAGCAGCTTTGTAAAGAATATCTTGCAACAATCTGCTAAATCTCATTCGCACAATTCATATCGTGTAAGGATTAAATGGTGGTCTGTTAAACTGTCCCTTGTTACCAACTGAAGATGGATTCAGATTATCTTGGATTCAGACTCTTCCAAAAATTAAAAGAATTGAAAATGCTGTTAAGATGCATCTTAAACCCGCATTAAAACGTGATTTCTCCAACGTAAAGCTCTAAGGAATTTTATCGTTGCTAAGACAGTGTTAAAGACCTTTCAGACACAGACTGTGCTTCTGAACAAAATTGCCACGCACTCAAGGCCTCGCTTACAAGTAATCACCTTTTAAATAATTCAAACGATGACGGAAAAGAGTCCTCATACTTCAAAGTCTTCCGCACTGTCTCGAGGCCATGTTTCTGTTTCTGATAGATTTGGAGCGCTACATGCTTCTGAGCATGGGAACTACATTCTCAAGCTATTGTCTCAATCATTTTAGACATTTCATCTTTTCCAAAGGAAGGCCACCAGGCAAGTTAAAAGAAGAAGAAAAAGAAGAAGAAAAAGAAGAAGAAGAAGAAGAAGAAAGCTTGACAAAGACACTGACAAAGAGGGAAAAGTCCTTAAATTTGTGTAATAATTTCCTTGCCATTGAGACTCTATTGGTTTGTACAGGTCCATGCCTTATCTTCGGACCTCAGCCTCTGGAGAGCTGGGCGTGGTTGCAGGGCCTGAAACGCGTGCTGGTGTTTGAGGAGAGGAGTCCGAGAGCTCCTCTGTTGCAGCAGAGACAGAGGAAGCTCAGCATGCCTGGGTGGCAGGCCACCATTGGTGGGGTTGTGAAGCAGAGAGTCTCCACATGCTGGTATACCTCAGCAACTGAGCTGTGGTACTCTGACGAGGTCAAAAAAAAAAAGGAAAAGAAAAAACCTTCAAAACTGAGCAACGCAGCTAGAATAAAGTTCCTCCCACAGCACCTCCCTTTGCTTGGGAAGGTTCAAGCACGTGCATCAATACTCAAGAAAACATTTAGACTTCCTTTGTTACATACGTCTATATACAGTAGATGTAACAAAAGGTCCCATGCTACAGACACCAAAAGCACCTTTTCAATGTGAGTGAGTGTTAGGGTGGTTAAGCTGCAGACACACTGCTTTGGTTCAGTCATGGTTCCTGATGGCAAGAGATGACTTTCCTTCTTTCTCTGCATTGTGACACACATGGATTAAGTTCACAACAGCAGAAAGGTAAGACTGAGACAGGTGGAGATGTTTCAAACCTGTTCACCATGGCCAGCGAATGACAAACATGAAGCAGTTCATGGATTGTGCATCCTACTGGGTGAAAATATCAATAATAAAAAAATAATTTAAAAAAAAAAGAGAAAAAATAAGAACACCACAATGACGACGCCAGTACAAGCACGTACATCAGCTGAGACACACATGATACTGGCTGTGTCTGCGCCTGTGCCAACTCTATGGGCCTAGAGACCCTCATCAGTGTGCGCCTCGTATGGGGGCACTCATTATCTGGAGTGAGGAGAGTGGCACACGTACAAGAGGAGGGGGAGACAGGGAGGGAATGAGAGAGACAGAGAGACAGCTGAAGGATCTCACAGCTGGTGCACAAAGCTGTCAGTGTGATTGAAGGATGCTGGGCCGTCCTGACGGAGCCGCTGCCACTGGAAGGTGGTGCTGAGAGAGCCCACTTCCTCTTCTTCGTTCTCCTGCTCTTTAGCAAACTCCATGAAAACCTGAGACATGCACATACCATCAACCCATGAGAATTCAGAAACCACAGGATTAGAAAAAATCTAAAAAGATGAGTAGGCCAGAAACACATTCATTGTAAGTATGCAAACAAATGACTGCAACACCAACATAGATTCCTGTATTACAAACTGTGCCTTCTTACATTATATGGCCAAATGTATGTGGACATGCATGTGACCATTACACCCATAATAGCATTATGAATAACCCATTCTGAAATAATCTTTTATAATATAAAGTTGCCCACAAAATTTGCAGCTTTGACTCTTCTGGGAAAGAGTTTGGAGTGTGCCTGTGGGAATCTATGCCCATTTAGTCAAAAAAGAATCTGTGAGATGAGGCACTGATACTGGACCAGAAGAGCTGGTTCAGAATCAACGTTCCAGCTCAAAGGTGTTCAGTTGGGTTCTGTCCAGGAGATTGAAGTCGACGAAGTACAAGCATAAGTGTTTGGGCTGAAGATAAATTTCAGTGGGAGTTTTCCATGATGCTAACAAATTTATCTTTAACGGTGTGAGAAACGCAAAGATGTACCAGGCCACCGCTGACCAGTTAGCTGGGTTACGTATTTGTCGCACAGCTAAAGAATGCTGAGAAAATGTTCAAACAAGATAATAAATAATAAACGACCGCAATAATGAAAACAGCTCTAACAGGAAAAAAAAAAAAAAAAAAAAACACTTTCCACCAGTTTGACTTCATGGACGACCATAAACTGCGGAGAGAACTGCACGTTGCTACCGATACACTGAACAATCGAAGTGTGCTGCAAGTTCCATGCCATCACAAGATGGTTTAGATACGGAACGGTTCTTGAATACTTAAGGAAAAAGCCTTCAGTAGTCCAGGGGGTGACAACAGATAAACCACATTATCTGTTAATGAGATCTACTGAAATCTATTTCAAAAGCCAGAATAATGAAACATGTCATCAATACAGTGCTTTCTACTGGAAGGAAGGGGCAACAATGTCTCATATCTTTACACTAGCGAATTGGTGTTGCGAGAGATATGTCAAACTGGTCTGCTTTGACAGATAACTGGACGACTGCACGCTGGTGGTACAAGACAAGTTGGTCAGGCTTGGCTGTCACTATAGCATTTTATGCTACAATGCTCACAAATCAGTTTGTGCCGCGGTATGCAATGTGTCCAGACTTTTCATAACGACGTACATAACCATGTTTGCGGAGCTCAAAGCATTTGAGATCGCATACTGGCATGAAGTGTGTTTCTCGCCTTAGAGGTACTGGTTGTGACAAGATCACTGAAAAGAACCACCAACCTGCTCGAGTGTGCACTGAGAAAAGTTGTATTCTTCAAAGTTGAAGTTCTGCTTAGCTGTTTAGACACAGGGAATACGTATCACGTCAATAAAGTGACACAAGGACAGAGTTAAAAAAAAAGTAAATGCCAGTAATCATGTACTAAAATGAACTATTAAAAGACTAAACTTATGCATTCTGCAGGCACTTACCACTCTCTAACCGAGAGAAAGCCTGGGCCAGTGACTTAACATCCTCCATAGGAATCTTATAAACCATCAGGGTAGCAAAACTGCAAAACAACAGGCAACAAATGTAATCAAAAGTAGATTTTTTTTTTGTCCTTTACCACTGTTCTGAATACATACCTCTCCTGGCGTGCAGCATGAGGGAAGATTCTTAGTATTTCCTTATGTAGCAGTGCCACCTGCTGGAGGCCTGTGAGCTCTTCTCGAAGTTTAATCTCCAGACTGTAGCCCCGACCATACTTAGCTTTCAGATGCTGGATGGAGCCAATACACCTGCAGAAATCAACATCATTGATTTCCAGAAATCCACTGTGTATTTGCAGTGTGGCCTTCATTATCACTCACGGTGCAGTAACTAAAAACTAAATCATTTAATTACTTAAATCACTTGATGAACTAGTGACAGAATAACACCATTAATGTAGTCACACTAAAAGGTTACAATAGAATATTTTTCAACTCTCAAACACTCCTAATACGAGCCTTTTCATTATGCAGCACATGGACACATTTGCAATAAACACCCTCAAACACTAGCACAGAACACTGCTGGTAATACACTGGAAAGTAAGTGAACATACAGAAAATACATCATACCACGGAAGGTTTTAAGAAGGAGGTTTAAACGTCAATCAGTGGGTGAAAAGAAAATCAGAGCTCAACAAACCGGAGTTGACCAGAGACCATGATGGCTACTCTGTCGCATACAGCTTCCGCCTCCTCCATGTAGTGAGTGGTTAGGATGGCGCCACGCTGTTTGTTCTTAAAAGCCGCACGTATTGCTCTCCTAGCACAATGGACAATTATCAGACATTAGACCAGAAGTGCTTGACTGTGGAGCATGAACAGGAGTCATGAATACAGCAGGCTCTAATGCACACACCAGATTATACAACCCAATTTTGAGCAGTTAGCAGACATGCTATTTGTATGTGATTATTGGTGTCATTTCTTGCCAAGAAACAATGTAAAAACTTCTATTTAACTTAAGCAACCTTGTAAATCCTACAGCTCTTCTCTCCTCTAAACACTTTTTCAGTTATGAATGTTTTAAGTTTGACCCTTAAGGCTACATGTCACCATGTTTGCAATTCTTTTCATGTATATTATAAACCTCACTTTTTCCATTAGTTCGGGTTGAAATTTGTACTGAATGTCTAAAACACAATCATGTAAATGACTGCTGCTGAATGTTGTCAAATTAAGTAATCAAATTAATAAAACAATTTTTTACCTTGCCAAAATTTTTCAATCTTATTTTTCATATTTTGCAGCTGAATTTTGATTTTGTGTAGTATTAATGTTGCTAGTTCTATCTAATGTTGACAAAAAATAAATTTTCAGATACTAATCGATACTAAAATTTAGTATTGAGTTTGATATCAATTAGCACTGATATCGATACTTAAATGCCAGTTTTGCATCTGCCAGTTCACCGAAATCGCCAGTAGACTACAACAATTTTCAACAGGCATCGCAGCAGGCAGCCCCTCCCTCAGCTACCTGGAGGACCCAATGTTTACATGACAGCCGGCTCGGGACTCATTTAAAGGTGCGTGCCACTTTTATCCCTCCGTAAAGAGCCAGGGGGAGCTTTGGGGCTTTGGGGGAGCTTTGAGGCTCTGGAGGCCCGAGGCTCTCCCCTTGGCTCTCAGCAGAGGAAAAAAAGTGGCACGCACCTTTAAATGAGTCCTGAGCTGGCTGTCACGGAACATTTGCCCCGTAGCTTGGCTGGGGAAGAACCTAGCGCCACAAAATTTTACATGGACCCTGAGCTCCCCCAGACCTATCGAACGTGGCTGGTGGCGAAGCTCTCCTCCCCGCAGAACCGGCGCATCGGTCCTGTGAGCGCGGACTTTCCGAGCCGCGTCGCTCTGTAGGGCGAGCACCCAGCCATGCCAAACTTGACATGTGGTAGCTCTCCGTGAGACCTTTCCAACAAGCCCTTGTTTGCCCCCCAAGCCCACAGGGATCGAGTTATTAGCCCAAAATCCTTCTCCCATTGTTTTCTACGGAGGGCGAAGAAAAAAGCACTGTGCGCCTTTAAATGCACTGCCAAGTTCTGAGCCGGCTAAAACGGAGCATTTTGCCCCATAGCTTGGACGGCTCCCCCAGATCTATCGAATGTGGCTGGTCTTGAATCTCTCCTCCGCTTAGAACCGGCGCGACGGTCCTGTGAGCACACTTCAAATTATTTATTAAATAGTTCCTGTGTTTGTTTTTACTTCCCCTGTAGTATTGATAATAGTATCGAGTATTGTTGAGTTTCAGTATCGTGACAAGCCTATTCTAGCACATCTAGAAGTCCTATATACAAAAGGAGTGCCACACATTTTTGTTAAATATAGCTTTAATCTGAACTATAACAGGTCTGGGTAGATTTTTGGGTGGACTGCATCATACCCAGAAGTATGGTAAAGAGTACAATCATAATTCATTTAATCACTAAGTAGTTTCATGTGATAGTGAGATCATGAAGTTAGCTGTCACAAGACACTAATGGAGAAGTGCATCTTTCAAGCCTGGCTGAGTTAAGAACATGATCATGTGTGCCAAATGATAAAAAGTACAAAGTGCATAGTGTGGCGTCCCAAGGACTTCGAATGAGAACCACCGATATAAGTACAGACATCTGAGCACAGAATATTGTCCAATAAGTCACAGTGATCTTACCACATGCGTTGCTTAGATTTGGGGTCCATGCCAGATGAAGGCTCATCAAGGAGCACAATCTGAGGGTTTCCTAACATGCTTATAGCAAAGCATAACTACAAATAAACACATAGAAGAGTAAATCTCATTATTAAAGAATTTAAGTTTTAAGTTTTAGAATAGAACAGAACAGAGTCACTGTTTATTGTCATTGTATAAATACGATGAAATTGATACAATGAAAATGACTAATTCTATTTAAAAAGTTAAAACAATAGTTAAAACAGTTAAAAGTTAAGATTTAGTGTTGGTCTCACCTTCCTCTTAAGCCCAGCAGAAAGGTTTTTAGCCTGTTTATGTAGATGCTCCTTCAACTCCAGTGCATTAACCACACTAAGAACACAAATATTAATATGTGAACAAATGAAAGTCACAAATCAACATTTATCTTCAAAGTTCTCAATCACAGAGTATGTACACAGATCTATAATCAGAATGTCCCATCAGACAGGTAAGTGTATTACTTAGGATTTGACAGTCATGAAAATAGACAGGAGGTGGAGTGCCAGAGTTACCGCCTAATGATGTTTGGTACATCAGTGTGCCGTAAGCCCTTAATGGCAGCATAGATCTGGAGGTGTTCCTGTAGGGTGATCCTGGGCCAGAGAGGGTTCACCTGAGGACAGTAGCCCACATGCTCAAGTGGGTTATCCACTGGCCTGAACTCTGGGCCATAGTCTCCCATCAGAATCTGAAAAACAGGATAACGGGTGTAAAACTGTCTTAACCTAAATTTGTTCGATGCTATGGCGTTGTATAAATATACTGTAAGCTATAACTCCAGCTTAGTAAATTGATGTCAAGATATCAGTTGTCACAATTTATTATAGATGTAAAAAAAAAATAAAATTATTTTATGCAACCCATTTGGAAACGGTTCAAAAATAGAGAAAAGTAAATTGAAAAAGTACACACTTGTCCTGCAGTGGGATTCGTGTCCCCCGAGAGCATGTGCATGATCGTGCTCTTCCCTGCTCCATTAGGACCTAGAAGACCCAGGACCTCACCTGAGGAAGAAAAGATAGGTAACATTAGGTTTAGACACAGCAGACCAATACTGGGGTGGTCATCTCACAAGCAGTCAGAGAAAAAGCTTGTACCTTTTTTCACACAAAAGGAGATGTTTTTAGCAGCCACTTTTCTTCTCTTGCCAAGAGAAAAGCCTTCTTTCTTGCCTGAGTAATGCTTCCGCAAGTTATTCACCACCACCACTGGTTTCTGAGAAAACACCACAAGCGATAGATCACCTTAATCACACACACGTTCACAGTCGACTATTTTCTACTCAGACATACCACAAGTAAAGAAGCACTATCACTGATTTAATACTGGGACTCACAGTATCACTTATTATTGAAGAACTATTATTTTTAAACTACCACTAAGTATTAGTGGATACAGTACAAAAAAACCCAAAAAAACCAAAAAAACAGGTAACATTAAATAAACTTACTAAAAGGACAGTATTTAGGATGCAGTCATCCTCAATAATGGAGAATGGTTTAAACAAGGCAATAAATTTCACTACTTTGGGTCATAACTGGACTTTGGTTTTGCTGTTTGTAAATCCAAAGGAACAGTGTTTTAACCACTATATATAATTTACATTTATCTGTAAAGTATGAGATTTTTATCTATACAAAAATAAAAAATTTATCAATTTTTGTCTTTTAGCCGCAAGTGCCATTTCTGCCTGTTTTTGGTCAGATGAGTAGCAAGATCACCAGAGCATATTTAAGAAAAATAAATCTCTTCCAAACTGTTGAAGTACCACTGTTGAAACAGAGTCTAACAAGTGCAAGTACAAGTGACATTTTCCCCACCTCTTCACAGCACTGACAGGTAAGGGCCTCCTTCACTCGAGCCTTCTCCACCAGAATATCCTCATCCTCATCAACATTTTCCTCTGGGTTCCGCTGCACTTTGCCCTTGGCTTTAGAAGAGATCCTAGACAGAGAAAACACAATTTAGTAATGCAAACTCACGAGAGGTATTTGTGAGACTTCTTAGTAACCCCAGCATGCACCCACCCTTCACCCACACACAGTCAAACCTCTATTCAATATCACAATAACACTGAATAGACTGTCAGATCATACAAATTACTTCATAATAACACCGTTCAAATGCTGACGTAATCTCTCATTTCTTAGTAACCAAAGATAGGAGGCAAGGGCCAGAATTGCAACAATAAAGTGTCATTAAAGATATTCTGCAGTAAATTAATTTAAACATTACATGTTTGCATTCTGCACATGTTCTCAAATATATAGCTTGTTGTGTAGTCCTCTTGCTTCTGGTTACTTATAATGTGTACTCAGAACATGCTGTCACACCCATCAAAAAGGCAAATTCTGATCTTTAAAAGACCCTATACCTTGCTCAGAGTGTCTATGCGTCAAATGAGTCATACAAATAAAACAGTATGATTGGAAAATTCTGAAAAAGAACTGTGAACAATAAACTATACTTGATGCGCCACTACACAAATAGGCAGCACAAGCTGGTGGGGCAGAAACTGTAACCCGTATTATCTAAGAGGACATGTGTTTGATCTTAACCTGCATAGCTGGTCGTTCTTCATGGTCTGGCCTCCATAACGGATCTCTAACCATCGCAGTAAGAAGAGCAGCAAAATGCATTGGAGGTAGGGCTACAAACAAAATAATACAGTGTAACAAATCATGAAGTGTCTGTTAGATAGACAGACAGACAGACACACACACACACACACCTCTCTCTCAATAAAAGTATATGAAACTCACAGCAATAACAGCAATAAGTAGATTCTTCCACAGAAATTCCTCATGGAAAGACAAAAGGAAGGTGGCCTGAAATTTGACAGGTACATTTATAATTATACATATCATCAGAATAAAAAAAGACTCAAATCATATTATACTTTTATATATCTTAGGTAATGTATCTGATCTAGCTGAAGAATGGATTAGTTTGAACAATATCAAACTGCTCACCTTGGTAATGCAGTTGAGGCAGCCCATCAGTGGATATAGTGGGTTAAAGAAACATAATGTGTTATGCAAGACACGTGTCAGGACGGGGTTGTCATTCACAAAGGCCAGCTGGACCATAGAGGCAGAGACCACACACACCTGAGAAAACACAAACACATACAAACACACACAGACACACACACACAGTCAGTTTTGGTCATTCACACAATCATCATGTGAGTATAACACTTACATTTACAAAAACCCTTTCAGTTGATATTAAATTACTTTAAATGTGACCCCAACACTAATGTGTTAATCTCATGCTATAGTGATCTCTCACGCTGTTACTAACCATCATAGAGACAACAGAAAAGAAGTCTCTGTTGCTCTGGACTTTGGCAAACATGAACGACACGCAATAGGTGAAGAGAATCATGGCAGGGCCAAATCCTATTAGACAGAGAATCTGAAGACAAAAGACAGAATAACCAAATAAAAGAACAGTTAAGTCCATTAAATAATCACTTTTAACAACATACGGCAAAATATTTATTTTGCTTTTTAAACAGAAGAGACAAAACATTTGTGTGCGTTTCCCCTCACCACAGACATGATGTTGCTGTTGGACAGTAGATTTGTGGAGTGGAAGGCGAACAGCGTGCTGGTCATGCAAATGAGGATGAGGTAGTAGAAAGGGATATCCACAGAAGCCTGGCCACACCAGTACGCAGAGGGCACCATACCAGAGATCCTCAGGGTTGAACGGCACTTTATCTAAAATGGCCAAAAATCCTACTTTAATCATGACACTCTTGCTGTCACTCTGTAATGGCTCCAGATTAGAGCCCTGCATCGGGAGCGGGATCCCGCAGGACCCAACGCAAATCTTGCGGGATTGGGCGGGTTAAAGGTTGCCGCGGGCGGGAGCAACAGAGACAGCGGGCGGGACAAAAGAGCTCTAAGAGCCGATGCTTTGTAGTGAATCAGAAGAGCCGACTCCCATCCAGTGAGAGCTGCTCCCCAATTTTTTTTCCTTTTGCTGCTCAGCTCTCACTCTCACGGCAGAACTTTTTCATTGGCAGCATGGTGGCCTTGTGGCCAATCACATGTGAGGATAAAGGATAATACCATTATGTGAAAACAGAGAGGGCGACAGACGCGACAGTCAAGTGGAGCGTCTGTTTGTCCCCTCAGTCAGTGAGCGAGACAGTAGACAGCGGTGAGGAGGAGAATGTGAGTAAATTATTTTTTCGTGTTTCACATCCAATGTGAAAGAGGGAGTGTGTGCCACTAACTTACAATAACAGAACACGGATCTTTTTTTTACTTTAAAAGTATATTTTCATATATGACGGAGAGTGGGCGGGAACAGGCGGGACTGACAGAGAGCGCGGGTGGAAATCATCAGAAATTCCACGGTAGCGGGTGGTAATGGTCAGAAATTCCATGGGAGCGGGCGGGAGCGGAATTAAAAAAATAGTCCCGTGCAGGGCTCTACTCCAGATAAGTCAATACAGTAAATTAGCAAACTAAAAGTACAAGAGAGAAAACGATGTAAGATATATGATATGTAAAAGGTAAATCCTGCATATGTAAATGTAAAATACACCTAAAAAGCATCCCTCTATATAACATTACCTCTCGATCTCGTGTGTGATCCATTGCAAAATAGGCTGGCATACCAGCGGCCAGCATTCCGAGTATCACAGCCTCAATGTAAACCAGAGCATAGGACGTCGAATCTGGGATTTGCTAGGACACCAGTGAAGAAAAGCACTATAGCAAAACTATTTCAACCACATACTCAGATTGTACCTCTCTTTCACCGTAATGCTAATAAAAATAGGGATAACAATGTAAATGTGGAAGAAGTTAGCAATACTCACATAGTCAAAGGGTTTGGTCCAGGTTTTGATCTGTCCAGTACCATTGAAGCCCTTAAGCAGGGCATTACTAAGCACATTCACTGCCATGGGAAGGGAGTGCACTGTAGTGCTGTTAAAGGCTACAATGTAACTAAAACCCTGTAGAGAGAGAAAGAGACATGAGAGACAAAGAAAAAACTGATGAGCAACTGAATTCAACTGCCAAAGCATACAAACACAAAAAGAGAGAAAGAGCAAGAAGGGAAGATTATAAGCATGCAGGCAAGAGGCTGAGAAGGATTCAAATTCTGCACCATTTTGCCTCTCCTCCCAACTTGGCCTCTGACTCAGAAGTCTAAAGGCCACCACATAGATGAAAACTCTCAGCCTCAGATACACAAGCAAAGCCTTAATGCTCTACAGCTCTCAGCCTGAGAGGATCAAGAGCTCAATTTAGCAGGTCCGCCCCACTCCAACTTAATATGGTTCCCACCCACACTCAAATGCATTAACTAGCTTGTTTAATCTGCAAACACAAGTCAAGATACTGGTCAGAGGTAAAGGAGATCCTCTACTGGATACACTAAAATTGCTACCTCGAAAGGCAGTAAGTGATTCTACAAATTTCAGTTTTAAGTTTATCCATTAACTTGAAATATTACGAGGAACAGGTCAACCTGAAATTTCCATGTGAACCAAAGTGAAGCTGTTTAAGCAGGTTAGTCAGTAAGCTGCTGTATGAGCTGCTATGAAGCATGGAACTCACCTTATTGGAGCCTGTTACGTTGATGGCAGCACTGTGAGGCGCAGCAGACATGTAGTCCACATTTCTCATTATCTCCACCTTAATGTTCTGAGCCTCCAGGTTATGAATGAAGCTTGATATATCTGAGCCTAACAAAACGTGGAAAGGAAAGCTTAGCACAAAAACCATCACCCTGCTAATAAATGAGAGCCAATAGGGGCAAGTAAGCATTATGCAAATGAAGTCTCCTCTAGCTTTGCTTCCTTTAATTACATTATTTAATTAATTCATGCAATTTACAAATGTACTTAAAATTCAGTACATTTATTGTTAAATTAAATATCAAGTAATCTGCATCTTTGCTCAGCCATTTTAAAATCTGTAAGCTCCTAGAGAAGATCAAAGACGGACCAGACGAGTTGAGCACAAGCAAGCTGCTGGCATATTTGCGAGGTGCTTCATGGCGATGGAGCAGGTAGATAGGCTGGAACTGTCTGTCAGGGGAGTGGATCTGAATATTCCCTGTAGCCAGGGACAGAACTAGCACTGCAGTCAAAAAGACCAGGAACAGTGTCACACTGCAATGAAAGAGGGAAGCAGAGGCAGAGAAAAAGAGAAAGAGAGAGAGAGAGAGAGCTCATACTTAATTTAATATGCAAACACCATTACTCCTGTACAAATACTATAATATTCTTTTACACATTGCCTGTGCTAACTTGTATATGATGGGTTTTCTCTCTCTCTGCAGGTTGAGCATATGGAGCCAGGCTACTGTGCTGAACTGCTGCCTCCATAGTGCATGGCCCTTCACTGCATCCTGTCTGCTGTCTGAGAAGGTCAGTAGTCTCTGGTCCATGTCATCCAGAGAGGAGGCGTCACCCTCCTCTTCCACCTTGTCCTGGTTAAACACACTGTAGTCTGAAACGGAATAAAATGCAAATTCAGGTAAATCAGATTTTTGGAGTTTGTAAAGATCAGGCTACCTTCTTTATAATAGACTGTCTTCATGCTACAGTCTATTATAAAAATTAAAATCTTCCATCAGACCCTAACAGTGGGAAAAGCTGAATAGGAATTATGCTTATGTGCTGTTATATTAGAGCATGCAAAGAAATCATTTTACAGCTATCCAGGACAGCAGTTACACAGTCTTCTATACATCAACAGCCACAACAAATGAATATAGAAATAAATCATTTGCTCTGAAAGTTTAGAAGGTAAAGGAGGGTGTATCCTACCTGCTTGGTCCACTTCTGCTTCCGCCTCCAGACGTAAAAACACATCTTCCAGTGTTGTCATGGAAACACCATAGTTAATGATTCCTAAGTCGGGCCTACAGTCCAACTCAGCAAAAAGCCCTTAGTGCAAGATGAGAGGCTTTTTACTTCATTACTTCACCATATAATGGAACAAACATTAAAAAAAAAACAGATGTCTGATCCGCAAGTGGATTGTGGATTGACCAATTGTCTTTCTAGGACAAATTAGTTTTTTTCCCACTTCACTACAATGAAATACATTACACAAAGCTGAGGTAATAGCAGAGCTGGAAATACAAACAAAACATGCATACTATGACATCTGCATGTGCAGAAGGACCATGGTGCTAAATCCACAATCCAGCTCTACTAAAACTGTGCAAAATGCTGTTATTCAATCAAGCATATGGCAGATTCTGAAGCAGAAGGTTAACAGAAGTCAGACCTGGAAATGTTTCCATGCTCTCGAAAGGCAATGTGAATGTGAGTTCAGCTTCTTGTTGCCTTGACAACTGAGCCTTCGGAACATGCTGCTTGACCAATGATGCGAGGCTGTCTACCTCACAGGCTTCAGTCACAGACATCCTACACAAAGTGAAATCCACGTTTAAGAAAAGGCAGCATCTTGACGCCTTGTCACCTTCCCAAATGTGAGCACATGCGCTCACACACACACAAACTGCAGGAGGGCTGAAATAAACAGTTTATTGCAGTCTAGCAATTAGACTCAACTGGCAACTAATCCATACACTCATGCACAACTGTGAAATACTATAGTCTCAAGCAGAGCCTCAAACACTGACCTGAGGTGGTATCCTACACCACATTTGGTTTTGAGGTACAGAGAAGAGCCCACACATTTCAGCTGACCTTGAGAGATGACTGCTTTACGATCTGTGCAATAAGAAGGTAGAAGAGACAGGGAATATAAAATAAAATTTACGTGAGAGCTTGTCTATAAGAGCTTGGAGAAAGAGCTGACTGTTCCGTACCAGCAAGTATGTCTGCCTCGTCCATATAGTGCGTGCTGAGGACGGTAACCCTGCCTGCTCGTCGACTCTTCAGTAGAGACCACACCTGATGACGAGACACTGGGTCCATACCTGCTGTGGGCTCATCCAGGAGCAGGATCTAAAGTATGCATACACATAAAATGAACCAGACAACCGCACTAAGATCATCAGTGACAATTACATTACTCTACATAACAGTGTTCTCTACCTTAGGATCCCCTAGAATGGCAATGCCCACAGACAGCTTCCTTTTCTGGCCTCCACTTAGGTTCTTGGCCTGTGCATCCATGATCTTCTCCAAGTCCAGATCCTTCAAAACTTTCCTAACCTGGGGAAAGGGAATTGTACTTCAACCTGAAACCAATATTACTTCTCCATTCATTTCATTTGAGGTAGAGATGCAAAGATCAATCAGTGGTGAGATGTCGCACCTCACTATCAATGTCACTTGGTAGAATGCCTTTTATGGCTGCAAAGATCCGGAGGTGTTCCTCTACTGTCAGCACATCAAAAATTATGTTGAACTGGGGACATATCCCCACAAGTTGCTTCATCTCAGCCCCATCTGCAATCTCCGCCACAGGAGAGCCATAGATGGTAGCAGAGCCTAAGGTCAAAACACTAACAATTACAACAGTCCTGCACCTAACAGACAGTTTACAACAACTACTAATGAACTCAGTATTTTACACTTAATCTTAAACAGGAAAAGGGCTAAATACAGAATAGTAGGCTTGGCTATGTTTACGCATCAGAACGTTTTTTAGAATTTTAAAATACTACGATGTGATTCAATCTCAAGTGCTTGCATTTGCCACAAATGTCCCAATCCCACTAATGCAAATAGGGAGCACTTCTACTTGCTCAATTATCAAAACTGTTGTTTTGCTTCACTGGGAACAGTGTATATATGGATGAAATGACAAACACCTGCTTGGCTTGAAAAAGCAAATAATCAAAAAGTTGGAAATATGACAATGTTAACTCAACATCATCTTTTTGACCAAAAATAATCTTAAAACAGTTCATAATCTGATAGAATCATACCTTCAGTTGGAGGACAGATCCCACAAAGTATGTTCATAAGTGTAGATTTTCCAGCTCCACTGTGACCCAACAGAGCTGTGATTTGACCCTCATAGATGTCAAAAGTCAAACCTAAAAATAAATGTAATAATTCAGGGAAAATTCAAGGGCATAAATATAATATAACTCGTAATATTTGGAGATAACAAACACCACATGATTTAGACAACCGACTGGCACAACATGCTAGAGGGATGGAATGTGTATGAGTAAAAGCACTATTAAAGTAAACTAAAAATAATTTCGAGCAGAGAGGAAAAATAATTATTCTTTTGCAAAGAAAACTCAATTTTACATAAGGGTGATAAACTAAGACTCACCTCTCAGTGCCTCCACTGTGTTGTCCTTCTCTTTATAGGTTTTACGGATGTTACAGATCCTAAGGGGATGCGGATTAAAGCCACACACGCGCGCGCGCACACACACACACACAGACACACACAAAAACACAAACACACGTGAATGATATTAAATGACACTCTTGGCTGAATGCTATGTCTCTTAGTGAAATGCAGTAGCACTGGCCCAAATCTCTGAGGGCTTTGCTGGACATGAGTACTGTCCATAAAATTAGTGTTAGTGCTCACTCAGTCTTTAGTTAGCATACAGGAAATGGCATAAGCACATTAACAAAAGCTCTCATATCATGGAGAAAAACTAATAAAACTGAGTGCGGGTCATACTTTTAGTGAGGTTTATCGTGGGCTGGTGTTAAACGTCAAACAAGTTAAGCTGGTACCTGATAGCCTCTTTGCCTCTGAATTCAGGAGAAACAGGCTCCGCTGATTCATCGGTCGCAGGGGTTCCATTTACTTCCACTTCATACACAGAGCTCACTTCCACATAACGCTTGCTGCGCGTCGACCAATAGGAGGGCTTCAGAAAGTAAATCACAGAACGCCTCATCCCAAATTCACCTAGAAGAGAAATAAACGAAATGAGAGTGAAACTTGTCCCGTGAGTTTTTCACTAACATATCTGCTGCTTGCCAATTTTTTAATGATTACAATCTCCAAAACAGTGACTTTACAGTAGACTATTTCAGTTTTACATTCTTTACTTCTAGTGTTCTAATGTAAAGCATTAATAATAAATTGAGAACTTTTGATGAAAGTTTCACATTATGTAAAGGGCAGCTACTGTGTTACAACTAGATACATTATTTTCTTTTAGTGGAGATACATGATTTTCTTTTAACAATTCAGTATGTAAATTGTTGTCTCACCTGGTATCACTTGGTCTAGATAAATCACTTGGTCTGAGTCTCACCTGGCATCACTTGGTCTAGATAAATGGCAAGCAGAAGATAGAGGATGCAGTCCAGGAAAAGCATCAGCAGTGGCACATACAGTGGATGAGGGCCATTAGCCAAAGTAGAGAACACAGCACCATCTCCCTGGGCCTCCAGATAGACCACCTGCACACAAACACAGTTTCAATTATTTTAAAGCATAAACAACATATAGCAAGAGTGTACTGTGCAATTCTTGTAAAATTATACACAGAAAGGGTTAAGATTCTCTAGTAGTTCTTTCTAAATGCCTCAGTCAAACTTTGCAATCTTGTGTTACAGGTTTTGAGGGTTTTTTTTTTTTAATGAACATTCTATTTAACACTGCATATTACAATCATTAATCAGTGATACGTGTCTTTTGTACTTGACCATACATGTTCTGCTGAAAAACTTTTGTACTGGACAATAAACGTTTTTTTCTACAAGCAAAAAGCCCCAAGTGTTGCAGTGATTACACACTGCATAACTGATTACCATTACCTTTTAGCCACGGTGAAAACAAGGACTCTTGTGGCTTGTCATTTTACTATGTTGGTGCAGGCAGTCTTTGTTCTGAGTGGTTTGTTTCACACATAAACCAATCAGCCACAATATTAAACCACTGCCAGATGAAGTGAAACACTTTAATTACCTCATTGCAATGGCATCTGTCAAGGGGTGGGATATATAAGACAGCAAATGAACAGTCAGTTCTTGAGTTTAATGCTGGCTATGGTAGCAACCAGCATGCTGCATATGAGGCAGTGGAGCCGCAGGCTGGTCCGAGTGCGCACGCTGGTCCCTGTCCATCACTGAAAGCACTGTTGATGGGCATGTGAGCAGTCAGAACAGGACCAAGGAGCAATGGAAGAAGCTGGCCTGATCTGATAAATCACATTTTTGTGCATCACATGGACAACCAGGTATAATTATGTCGCTTTAAGAGTTGGCACAAGAATGCACTTTGGGGGAAAAAGGCAAGCCAATGAAAGTAGTGTGCGTCTCTGAGGTCCTGGGTCCTGGCATTCATCTGGATGTACCTTGACACCTACCTAAGCATTGTTAAAAACCAAGCACACCCCTTTATGGCAGTGTTATTCCTTCATGGCAGCCGCCTCTTTCAGCAACAATGTATGCTGCCACACTGCAAAAATTGTTCAGACTGGTTTGAGGAACATGACATCGAGTTCAAGTGGTAACTGGACTTCCAATTTCCACAGGTTTCAATTTAATTGAGTATCTGTGGGATGTGTTGGACAAACTAGCATCATAGAGGATTTAAAGAATCTGAAGCAAACATGTTGGTGCCAGATACCACAGTACACCTACTGAGGTCTTGTTGAATCCTACCTCAATGTGTCAGGTGCTCATAATCTTTAGTAGCCTAGTCACATATACATCTGATTTGCACAGACTTGCTGAACTACAACACTGCTCTGCCTGAGAAGTTACCTGGGCAATGCCAATGGAGAAGGCACTGGGGGACAGCAGGCAAAGCAGCCAGACAGCTGGCTGGGGGAAATCCCTCATCAGAACAGTAAACAGAGACAGACAGCCAAAGACCAGCGTCAACATAGACCCCATGGTACTTGCAAACTTCGGCTTCTTAAACATAGGAGTCAGCATGAAGGAGAAGAATATCTGCAGAAAACAAAAAAGTCACGGTTAGCTGCTTTGTCTAAAGCTCATAATGGTCCAAACTGATGCAGGAATACAGGCAAAAGCAAGCAATTTACTTTTGTTTCCCTTCTGTCTTATAGCAACAAATCTCTGAATTTATAGTATGAGAGGTTTCTCCAGTGCTACTGAATTAACACAAAAATTTAATTAACAGAACTTTCGATGACAAAGTACACTACCAACTCCATATTTGTTGAGAACTGCTGCAACTAAACCGAGATGCCTAAGCTGAAATTATGGATATCTAATCACTTCTAATTAACAAGATGTTGTCTATTCAAGATCTAACTGAAATCTCCATATCTACAGTCATATGTTAAAAGATTTTCCAAGCACACACAAAAACCAAGAGCCAAAGCAATGTTTTCAAAACCAGTATGTAAACAGTGTTAATACTCTGCCAAAGAATGTAAAAATATATTTTATGTTAACAGATGGCAGGTTTGGCTTGATTAAAACAAACTCTCTTAGTGAGGTTTGCTAGAACAAGCAGATTGGGCTGGGTTCTGGGACACAAATTAATAGTAGCATGTTGTGAATTAGTGCATCATGTTTTTATTGTTTTAGAATATCACAAGAAATACCTGAAACAAGACATTCGTGAAGCCAACAGAACAGCATGATTCAGAACGGTCACTGGAAATGATCCGAGTCAGTGTTGGCATATGTACACCATAAAATGTGCCAGATCCATATGACAGTTTTAATCTGTATTATGGTCAAATACATCAATGTGAATGGATCTGGAAAAACAGGGATCTGGACCAAGGAAAACTACACACTGCACCTTTAGTGTTTTCAGCGCTCCCAATATTAGCTAATTATCCTGAGGCTCCTAGGCTTTACTAGTGTGTTAGGAAAGAAGAAGCACCTAACTATGCAGGGCAGTGCTACTCCATGAATAAGCTTAACAGCATTGTTGCTTTTTAAATGGAGTAAACCAATACTTCAACAAACATACAATGTACTCATTAATGACTTACAGTGGATATTCCATAAAGAAAGATTAAAAGGAAGATGACAAAGAAGTTGCTGTTGGAGAACAGGGGTGTCCATGTAGCAATAACAGCCATAAGGACAGACATGGTGGTCACCAGAGCGGCATAGAGAAGACCCCATGAGAGCCTGTACATGAAACATGAAACACACACACAAAGTCAAGCATGTTTACACATCAATCTTGTTTCTGAAAAGTTTTCCAATATTCAGCCAACTTTCTTGCATCTCAATGTTACGTAAAATCATTCCATAATAAAAGTTTCTCAAGCTCTCTAATTACACATTCACAGCAGACTGAATATTGGCACAGCCTTACAATAAATAAAATAATAAGTGCTAATAATAACCATTTTAGCCTTATTAATCACAATACCTACCAAAATGCTGTGTCATATAGCCCCATCATGCTCATAGTGTCTTTGAGTCTGTGCTCCTTCTCAGCTGCCACATTGACAATGAGGAAGGAAACAAAGGGTGTGAAGGCAAGGACCAGGTAGATGGAGATGAGAGCATGTGGGAACTTCTGCACCTCCACTGAACCGGGGTGACCCATCATCACTGCACGTAGATTCAGCTCTCTCCATACTGAACGTTTTGTCTGCATCTGTCCGCAGACAAAGCACAGAAAGGGAATGTGATTTCATTCGACTCCAACTAATTTACCTGGAATAGTGTTATTCCTCACTGAAGTTTTTAAAAAAAAAAAGGAGTGAAAATAAATCTGAGCTTTACAAACAATGACCACATTTCAATAAACTGAGACTATTCCCTAAAGATTAGAAGTGTGTGTTTAAAACTGTACACTCAAACTCAATTCACAAACATCCTAACCTGGATGATGGCAGCGTCAATCAGTGACTGCAGGCGTATAAAGCCAGAGTACCAGTAGTTAGCTGCACGGCAATTCAAATAGTTGGCATAACAGTTTGCTGTGGAATAGGGAAAAAAATACATGGTACATATGATCTCATTTAAGTTTCTAAATATCATTTTTGAATAATAATAATAACAACAACAACTCTACTATGCATGTCTTTGTTGTTCTTACCTATTGACTCAGTATAATCACTAGGTAGAGGAAGCTGGTTGTATGGGAAACGTAGCCGGTAAGACATATTATCAAGAAACACCACTCCCACATAACTTAGAGGGTCATAAAGGCTGGCGTTTTCCAGATCCTCTTCAGTAGAGAACATCTCTAAGCGGTCCCGCATATCTGAAAGAACAATCACAAGCATAAGAGACCCTCAAAATTCCTGTGGGCAAAAAGCATTTACAGGTATACCTTATAGGTAAACATGTTCTTCCAACAGCCATATTAGGTGGAAAACACAAGCTTACAAAATTAGAGATATAACAGACATAATCTCAAATAAACTACATACACTGCAGCTTTTATTTTGCAGGTTACTAAAGACGCTATTCCAGATGTCTACACAGCAACCGTTCCTTTTTCTAAAAGTAACATTTTCTGAGCAACTTTCATTTTTCTAAGGCAAAAATATCTGTGGATTTTGGGCTTGATGACAGAGAAGAGACCATCACTGACACTTACGTAGCTCCTGTGCCACCTCTTCCATAATCTGACTGGTGACATTAGTAATGGGAGTGTAGCCCAGGCCTTTAAGAGACAGGTATTCATCATCCTCTAATTCTGTAGTACTGATACTGCCATAAGAGATATGAGGGTTCAAAGTACTGATGAGAATGAGGAGGCCCAAAAGAAGCAGAGGAAGGATCAACTCCTACACATAGAGAAACAGTAAGAAAGAGAGAAGAGGGAGACAAACAAGAACAAATTAGTATTAAAAAAAATCTGAAAAGACAACCAAATGTCAAGAAAAACAAGAATAACTCGACATAGCACATACACAACATCTCTTTCAAGCATTAATTCATTTTGAAAAGTGCTAATGTTGAATCTTAAATTAATTTTACAATGTTCTGCTCTGTCCAGTACAAAAAAAAAAAACAGCCTGAAACCACCACTGTGTTCCTTCAAAACCCATTTGGACTGCTGCTGATTAGTATGCCCCTTGTTCACTGTACATGACCAAGGATCAGGACAAGCATAATTTTTAATTTAATGCACTTAAGGCATGTTTGTTGTATAATGCATCTTTAATCAATCACACAGGGCACACTAATCTATTCAACAGAAAGTTCAGACAGGAAATTCACATAGACGTTTGTATAGAACCATTTTACTACAAAAATAGCATGCACTCATGACTATACTAGACTGGGGGGGTCCAATCAGAACCCCCTCAAATCATCTGCTCAGCATAACTGTAGCCGATTCAAACAAATCTCAATAAGGATAACACTGATTCTTCCTTCAAAGATTTTAAGCTGACTTGACAAGCGTCACTGTGCACAAAAGTCCTTTTATCACTGAGCCTTGCATCTACACTACAAAAGTCAGGTTTAGAACAAGAGCACCTCAGAAGTTTAGATCATGTGACAACACATGCACTTGTTGAGCAAAACAAGTTAAGATAAAACACTTATGAGTCACAAAGTCATCCTGCACATCATCCTCCATGAAAATCAATAAGGCTTAGCAGGCACTTGATGGTGAGAGGTCTTGCATAGGGCATTGCATAACATGCTGCGCTTTGGTCCATTTAGCCCTAATAATAACTAGCAGAGAGAGAGAACTGCATCACAGAATGAACAGTGACAGAAACACTGGGAGAGCAACTTGAAATGCACATGGACATTAATGGCAGCTATAGATGTGTTATCAAAGAGGGCGTCCATTTTCTTAACAGCCTATTCATTCCACAAGGCTTTTAGATGTTGCCCCAGGAAACATGCCTGAAACAAGGAGAAACATTAAATATGCATAGGAGCAACTTAGGTTGTCATAAAAAATAGATGGCACATCACCAACAGACAAAAATCCTCAGAAAGAAGTGCCTCTCCTGAATTTTTTTCTTTCTCACCCTTGGCAAAATCACATGCCAACCCACAGAACGGGGAATAATGGCTTAAAAAAAACAAAAACAAAGGCTGATGCCTGCAACCACAAAATGGACAAAATATATTGGGACACATGTTTTTCAGAGATTTGGGCTAGACCCCTTACTTCAAAAGAAGGACCGTCTTAATCCTTTAGCAGACCAAGTCATTTTTGACAACTGCTTAGAACTTTGTGAACACAGTTTGGGGAAGAGCCTTTTCTATTCCAGCATGACTGTGTCTCAGTGCACAAAGTGAGCTGCTTAAAGACAGAGTTAGAGCGCCTGTCCTCAAACTCATCCAATACCTTTGGGATGAACTGGAACGGAGATTGCGGAGATAGCCAGAACTTCTCTTCCAACATCAGTGCCTGAACTCATAAAAGCTCTACAGAATGAATGGACACAAATTTCCACAGAAACTCCAAAATCTTCTGGAAAGCCTTCCAAGAACGGTGGAAGCTGTTATAGCTACAAAGGGTGGGACCAGCTCCATTTTAAAGTCTATGCATTTGAATGTCATTGAAGTCCCTATTAGTGTAATGGCCAGCCGTCCCGATACTTTTATCCATATAGTGTACATATGCATATATACCTGGACAGAGGTTCTCGTAGTTTTACGTAGCTTTATGAACAATTAGCAGCTTCTCCTTATTAAAATATCCGTACCCAGAACCATCCAAAGAATCCTTTTGCAGCGTACAAGATCATAAATGTCACAAAGAATGACACGCTTACATTACTCAGGAATAACTGGAATACTGGAAATTCAAAATACTATGGCGCATCTTATTCCCGTTTCCTGCAGTTTGTGGGAACAGCACTTCCATGAAATCCTCTTGTGAGTTTGTCCAGGCAATGTTTTAGACGATCCTTGTTTGCACTTTAGTATAGGCATTATCATTATCAACAATACATTCAAAAACACAAGACAAGTTAACTGTTTTTGGTTTTTTTTTTAGCTATGTAGACAGAAATCCATGTTGATGCTTTTCCCAACAATGCATCATTTTGCATTTCAATAATAGAATTACAGATAATTTGGGGGGGGAAATCCTCTTTAAGCTACATGTTTACTAAGTGTTCAAGTAGGAAATAAAGGCAATGCTAATTACATCAAGAAACAGACCACAATCAAAAAAAAAAATCTGAAAGCAATTTTGGGAACCCAGATCTAGTGCCTTAGCTGACAGGAGAATTTCTCAGGGATGATGTCTACATAGCATACAGAAAAAGCTGATATCTCAATAATACTGTTATATTTGCACATTCATATTTATTGCTGTCTACATCAGTTCTGCATTTTTGCACATGTAACTTCTGTTCTGCCTTTTTGCACACACAGCTTTCTGTGGCTAGAATACAGTATCTGTCAAAATATCCAGACTGTTTATGTTTATTATGTTTTTCTTGCACTCTTTTTTGTCCTGTCTGCACTTGTGGTCTTCTGTTCTGTTCTTGCGTTGCGCCATGGTCCCGGAAGAACATTGTTTCCTTTCACTGTGTACTGTGTGTATATGGTTGAAATGATTTTAAAAAAACCTACTTGACCTAATACACCCAAAATGATGGGGGAAAATCACCTGCAGACTTTGTTGTTTGGTTCTCCATTTGATCAGAAGATTCTTGTACAGCAGGCTCCTGGTTTGATGCCACACTCCAGCATCTCTTCTGTTTAGGGGCTGCATTTTTGCTGCATGCTTCAACAGGCTGGGACAGGGACGAGACCGCACCTCCAGGCTCGACACAGCTGCAACAACAAAATATAAACATAAACAAACACAGACAAGTGGTGCAAAAGTTGTTCAACCTGAACCTGCAGCATGAAACACCTGCCGAAATTGGGCTTTAGTCACAGTTCATTATAAACCACTTCTCCCTGACCTGATTTCTAGATTTCTGCACAACTGAACTGCACCCAGGGCTGAAAAGCCAAATTTACCTCTCGCCTATACCAATGTTGTGGCTCCAGAAAGAAATAAACACTTAAGACAACTGTCATGGACTTCCAAATGCTGCAACAAAGCAAACGTACTGCATAATATTCATATACTTATTAAACTTCTTACACTTCCGGGCAGGAAAGCTGCATTAGACACACACTGTTTACAAACTAAGGTTGGATGTTAGCCGTCATGCTAGCTGAGACGAGCTAGCCACAAAAACAAACTGTCACATTCACACGAAACGGACTTACGGATGAAATACATTAAGGCATGTCTTTCTCCTAAGAGGCGTGTTCTTTGTCAAAATGTTTTAGTAATTTCTTTTCCCTTCTCCCTTGTCACCGTAGCCAGTAAATTAAATACGTACACACACACAGACACACATCAGGCTAAGCTAAAGCTAACAGCGTTGGCAACGACGGTGCTCGACGTTAACCAATCAGGTGCCAGAATTCTCGCCTGGGGACAGATGCTCGTTTCTGGTGGGCTGCATCTCTGGGTCCTGCCTGCAGAGAGAAGTGTGTGTCTAAAGCACTAATATACAATACAGAAAAAAAAGTATTGGGACACCTAACCATTACACCAACACCGACTTTAATGACATTACATTCAAATCCATAGACTTTAATATGTAGTTGGTCCCCTTTTGCAGCTATAACAGCTTCCACTCTTCCTGGAAGGCTTTCCGCAAGAGTTTCTGTGGAGAATTTGTGCCCATTCGTTCTGTATAACATTTGAGGTCAGGCACTGATATTGGACGAGAAGGCCTGGCTCACAATCTCCGCTCCAGTTCATCCCAAAGGTGTTGGACGGGCTCTCTGCAGGCCAAATTCTTCCATCCTTCCATCCATGTCTTTATGGAGCTCGCTTTGTGCACTGGGGCACAGTCATGCTGGAATAGAAAAGGTTCTTCCCCAAACTTTGTCTACAAAGTTGTCCAAAATGTCTTGGGTCTGCTGAAGCATTACGACTGTCCTTCACTGAAAGTAAGGGGTTAAACCCCGAAAAACAGGCGTCTCCCAATACTTTTGTCCATATAGTGTGTCATACACTTACATATATTATTCCATGCCTCGGTTTTAAGTATGGGTTATATTTTAAGTATGGGTTATATGCTGTTTTCTCCATGTGAATACACTGTCAGGGAGCCACTCATTAATATGCCTAACAGGCTGCCAATGGACTCCAGCAATAAACAGATATATCACAGTGTGAAGGCAAATATGTAAATACATATGTAACTATATGCAAATACACATGTACACACATATATAAACACAAGGCCTAAAACAGCACTTTCGCAATACATTTTATTTGGATACAAATAAAAAAAGTACAAAATTAAGAGTAGAAAAAAAAGAGTATAATGAATGTATATGAAAAAAACAACATACACAAATTTTGAGAACATCAAAAAGAAGGCAGGTTGATGATTAAAAATCTTTAAATCCTCACAGGCTCAGGAATGTGATGAATACAATGTTAAGTTTGTCTTGGTGCTGCTAACAGACATGTTCTACACTGAGGAGATTCAGTTGAAGTGAAAGTTAGTGCTTTACAGTAAAGGAGTGGAGCTCGGGGATTATTCTACAGAAGCTTCTTTCGTGACTATGAGTCTATTAGAGGAATTCCAGAATCACACGAGTGAAAAGTGTCAGAATGTAGTGCATTCTTTATGCAAACACAAGAGTCAAGAGATATACTGTCCCCCTTCATGAAAAATCAGACTTATGCCTCTGCATAGGGAGTTTTAACAAAGGTCAGTGATTTACATTTAATATACTGAAGGAGGTTTTCAAGGTGCTTTTCTGACTTGGCGGGTTCATGCAATACACACACTATAAGGCCTGATCACACAATTTAAACCAAAGGCATTAGAGGCAGAGCTTACCCTCTGTCAATATCGTTAGGTTTAAAGGAGTTCTTTTTGTCGTTACTTTTTTTAAAATTCATTTTGGGCTAGAATGTTTTAAAAGTCTGCATTTGAGTAGTCTGATGATTAAATGACAATCCTTGTAAGTCAATGCATGATAATCCACAAGTCGTCGGATTTACGAATGATTTCAAAAGAAGGTCGTCGCTTATTCGCTGTGTGTCTCAAGCGTGTCGGCATGAACACAGACCAGAACGCAGATGACAGGGACAAGACTGGCCAGGAAGAGGCCCATCCGGATATGCAGGAGTCCCAGTATGCATGTACCCAGCACAAGGCAACAGAGAACTTCTCTCCTGGCCTTGGATTGGAGCCCATTACACACAGTTTAGCCACTGGGAGAAAGCGAGAGCGTCCAGCTGTCCCAGCTGGGGGTCTTGTCTGTTAGTGCTGGTGCTGGGGTACGTTCAGTCTTTACCTCAGTGCAGTGTTGTTGCTGATGGGTAAGTGGCATGTGAGGCTGGGGGTCCCTTAGTGTTTGCGAGTGCGCTGCCCCCCAGCCCCAGTGGTGGTGACATAAAGGAGGGGCTGTGGCTGCCTGCTTTGGGGGCCACGCTTTAAGTTGCTGACATGGGTGGGAAGGTTGACGGAGGAAGCATCTGCTGTTGATCCTGTGAGGATCAAAAAGAGAAATAAAACAGTTCAATCTTATGAAGAAAGTTGAAATGCTCTTTATACACACATTCTACACTGTTTGGCCAGTCTGTCATATCTTTTTTTAAGCACATTAAAAAAAAATCAGAAAAAATCCCTCTTTTACTGTAACAACCCACAAACATACATATTAAACATTTTGGAAATCTTCAATTTACACACACACTAGTATTGTAATGATATAATGAATGAATGGGTCGGTTTTCGGGACAGGGATTAAGCCTAGTCCAGGATTATGTAGTGCTGTGAATAGAGATTTTCCATTGAAAATGAAAGGGTGGTCCAAGACTAGGCTTAATCCCTGTCTGGGAATCCGACCCATAATGCTTCAAATTAACCTATGTACAACTATCTGCAATCATAAGTCTTTTCCAGACAGAATTCATTTATTTACAATTTCTCTCTGTCTGCACCGCGTTTCAAAACAACAGTGAAACACATGCTGCTTCGCTCCTCCACACTCACACACACTCCTGCCGCTCACCCCCACACTCAGACTCTCACTTCTTTTAAAAAAAAAATAGAATTAAAACCTATTTAGTTATTTTGCGGTATTTAGTTATTTCGACGGTTAATTTATAGGTATACCCACCGCATATCCATAGTCACAGGCCATTTTATCAGGTACACATCATAAGACCATTGGAAAAAAATAGTTGCTTGCAGCATTTCATTTCTAATACTTGCTTATGCGCCCCCATGCCCTCATGTCATCAATGCTGTCAGGTAAGGAATACACCAGCCTGTCTCCATTTCAGCCCACTCTTCCACTTACTTTGTGCTTCATGCCCAAGCAGAACACATTCCAGGATGACAAGCGTTCTGTGTCTGTATGTAACTGGTTCAGCACTAAACAGACCAGAAAACCCACCACATTTCATCCTAATTCTGGAACAGTGTTGAACAGCAGGTGAAATGAAAACCAAGCAAACATGAACTCCAGCTTACAGGTGCACCCAGTTAGTGGAACAGTGGGCTAAGATGGACAACCAATGAGCCTTTAACCAAGTACTATAAAAAAAAAAGATGATGCAACATTTTTTTTGTTCAGTGAGCTTACTTTTCTGCATTGAAAGAAATGAGCCATAGTCTCTAATTGATGTACTATAAAGTGTACCAACATGGTAGGTGTGACAAATAACAATAACAACACAGTGAAATGAAATTACCATGCTGGTATCTCTGCTGTGCTGGGAACTGTGGAGCTACAGTGGTCACTTTGTTTGATAGAGATTAGGCTGATAAATAGTGCAGCAACATACAGACTAACAGCACTCATATTTCTAATAAAATGGCCAGTGAGAACAGGTCCCCTTTCCCTAAACACACTTATTTGTGCATTTGTAGCATTCAGGTTATATTACTGTAATGCTTTTTTGGGCCTCCCTGTAAAAACCCTCAGCAGGTTACAGTGTGTACAGAATGCAGCTGCCAGGATTCTCATCTGCTCCAAGATAACTGACCATGTTACCTGTCACAACAAACAAAGTCTTGTACCTTACTGCTGATTCATTTAATCTTTCTCCAAGGTTCAAATCGAGCTCTATAAGCAGTCAGTCATGCAGAGTTATAGCTTCAAAATGATGGAATTGTCTCCATAAGTGAACTTGCAATGCCTCTTTGTTTAATTCCCTGTTAAATACTTGCTTATGTTATACTATCAATGACCTCATCAATGACTGTAATGTCTACATATGTCTGCTAGTTGTGTTTTGTTGTTAATTACTTTCTGTTTAATGTTCTGTTTCACATTTTTTGATTGTAGAGTGACACTGACCATGGGAAAGGTGCTATGTAATTAAAAGTGAGGATGATGATGATGATGATGATGAGCATCATGCATCTATATCACACCACTGACCATGCACAGACACTGCTCAATGAGTTAGTGACCTGTTTGGTGGTTGAGGTGAGAGGGTCGAGTTTTGCCCAGCTGAGCTGGAGCTCTGTATTGGGGTCGCAGGAGGGGTGCGGGAGGTTGACCATTAACGTGCAGGTGGGGGTCAGAAGTGCTATCAAGAGGCCGGAAACGCTGGCTGGCATTCTTTCCTTGGCCGAGCTGGAGGATAAAGAGTTTCTAGATAAGTCAAGTGCTCTCAGTTATTTACACACCAAAACCCTAAAGGCACCATTAAGCTTATTTATCATCCTTTCATGGTTCCATGAAGAAGTATTCAAACACAGCAATTTAATTATACATTTTAAGCCTCTTTCATTGTGCTTAGAAATGGCCTACCAATTGGGGCTAAATAAAAATGTAATCAAATAATAGCTAATAACACCTTTTAATGGTTAAAACAAGTTTAATAACTCACAGCTTGGCCAGTGACCTCGAAGGAACGAGACCTTCTCTTGCGTCTGCGAGCCTCAAAGTCCTGCTCCCGTGGTGCAGTGTTCTTAGGAACAGCCTGACGGTTGCGGGGCCGAGTCCAGGTGCTGTTGGGGGCTGGACCTTCACCAGTGCTGCTGGACAGGTTGTCGTCAGAAGTGGCGTGACGAAGCTCAGGGCTGGGCTGTCGGCCTCGGCGGAGCATTGGGCCTTTAGGCGGACCCTCACTCAAAGACAGACTGCTCTTGTGCTTTATAGGGTCCAGCGGAGAGGGAGGAGGAGGAAGACGTAGGGCGTCTATCTCCAGCACTTTTGAGCGACGACGGGCCGCTTTCACTGCAATGCTGTGCACACCTCTCAGGATCTGCTGCTTCTCTGAAGGGGGAGGACACATAACATGAAAAATAATGCTGCAGGAGATTCATCAGCAACCCATACACAAACTTTCCCTTGAAAACCAATATTCTGCTCCAGACTAGGCTATTTCTGGAAAAACAGCCCATTTGGCCAATACATTATATTCTTTTTGTCAAACAAAAAAGCTTTCTCCTTGTAATTAAAGGTTTATTCATATACATGGCTATACATCCTCCTGTAACATACGTATATAGTCGGCATTTACGTAGATGTACATTTATGTGCTCAAGGCCTCTACAATGACATTATGTCTTCCAACCAATCAAAAATCCCAACATAATACCTGAGACATCTCTGTTAGTAGATGTAGTCTTGGTGACTACTTTATTCATGTGTGGTAACCAGCCAGGTGGTCAGAATTATGACATGCCAATGAAATGTAGCTTCACCTTTAGGTGTAAGAGGAGCTTCAGTTCCGTTCTCGCTGCTCTCAGGTGAGGAGTCCAGGTGACTGCTCACACTGTGGCTCAGGAGACTGTAGCTCAGAGCGCCCTCTAGAGCACTTGGCAGCAACTACAGAGAGAGAGAAGAACACAATCATACAAAACAGCACTATTGACACTGAACTGAATCGTTTCTGCATCATCTTTAACTTGTGTGAACATTTTCATGATTAATGTGTCAACAGAAATGATCCAAAATAACTGCATATATTAAGTTACATTTAAAGTAAATAAGCTCTTTTCAGCTTTTGAGAGTTTCGAGAGTGTGGATATATATTTAGCTCAGAGGCTTATAAATCCCCTACAGTACTACATACAGTATTGACTGCACTAAGAACATTCTGCTCAGTTTTTATGACCATCTGTGAACCACGCTGCTTGCTTTTATTAAAATATGAATACGTGACGCCGCTCACCTCTCGGTTGCCCTGCCCATTGATGTGAATGGGCGGAGGAGTCATGACCACAGAGTTCTTTATCTGCTTTGCATGTGGGCTGCTCTTAAACACACGGTTACTGTCGCTGTGGGAGGAAGACAGAAAAGGCATGTTTTGCTATGAAGAATACAGCAAAGTCCAATGATGATGGGGTCAAGAAATCCTGACATCCTGGTGATAAGATGCACCGTTACACTTTTTGATCACTTTTTTATTTTTGATCTTGCACAACATACTGAGCTGCCAGTTGCAGACATTCCTGAAGTGCATTTTAATTGTTTTGTATCAGGATTCTCTTAAGTATGGATTACCCGTCAGACTCCGGGAGAATGGGGGGCAAAGTGTGTCTTCGCACTTTAGCCTTTCCATGTCTGATTTCAGAGCCCAGTGTCCGAACACTCTCCTGGTCTGAGTCCAGATCCTGCAAGGGGTCACGTCCTCTGCTGGGAAGGGCAATCTTGGGAAGGGAACCCTCCTGGAAACAAAAGAAAAAAAAAACTATGAGGTTATTCAGTCAAGCACACTTTTATCAGTGCATTCAACACCTGACACTTTTCTGGATCATGTCAATAATGCACAACTGTACAGAATGTGCGCCTGGAAGAGCAACATTAATCCATACCTTCAGAGTGTGGATGGTGACCTTATCTAAAGCTACGACTCGGTCCAGGTTTCGCTCGTCCAGCTCTCTAATGTACATCTCATAAAGCTCCTGTAGATGCTGGGGGACCAATAGACTGTGATCTGTGGCAAAAGAAGCACAGCATGAGATGTAAAAACATCAATATTACTTTTTGCACTACAGTATCACAATGCAACTTATAGAAAACAAATACAAAACTGCCATTTACAGTACTATGCAAAAGTCTTAAGACACCTATCATATCTATATACATTGTTTTGGATCACCTTATTGGTGTAAAAATACTACTTTATACCTTTGACATACTAAGCAGATTAAATGAAAGAAATGGCTGCAAAGTGCCTAAAGATACAAGGATCCTAGATAAAGGAGTTCCAACCACTCAGCATTCAGCACCACCAGTATACTGATCACCGCCTGATCATCTGGAATCATCTGCTCCTGTTTCTTCACTGGTTCAGGACTTCAGTTAGATGCTCTTTGCTCTGCTTGAATGATTCATAGGTAAACTATTACTCAAAAGTTTGGACCTTCTCATTCAACGATTTCCTTTGTTTTTATTATTGGCTACATTGTAGATTAGTATTGATTAATCTACATTACTCTGATGACAGCTTTGCACACTCTTGGCATTTTTTCAATTAGATTCATGAGGGATCGACCAGGAATGTGTTTGAGATCATCAGTTGTGACGGCCGGGTTGGTACACAGTTAGTGATCCTATTTGACTACGGTTCTACTGCACATTATGGCAAGAACCACTTACGTAAAAAGAAACAACAGTCCATCATTACCTTATTACAAAACATATTCTGGTTTGTTTAACTATTTTTTTGTTTACTGCATAATTCCACGTGTTCCTTCATCATTTTGTTTGTTTTCAATATTAATCTACAACGTAGAAAATAATAAAAACAAAGAAAAAACTTTGAATGAGAAGGTGTGTCCAAACTTTTGACTGGTAGTGTAGGTCACTGTGTGTCTTAACAAACAAAAACATTCCTCTGAAACTGGTCCGGTTCAGGGACTGGACTGGAAATAAGAGTCTTTGAAAGTCCTTCAGAAAGCCTGGAGAACTGTTCCTCAAGACCACATTAAAATACAAGAAAGTCTGGAAGCAAAATAAGAAGAAATGAAGGGGGCTCAAGACTTTTGCACCGTACTGTAGATCTCTAAGGCCAGTGTTGGAGTCCACTGTTCTGTTTCTCTGTATATATTCTTCTCAGCCTCTGCAGGTCCTGTGCATTTGACTGACAGTCATTGGGTCTCTTGAGGAAAATATCCTGAGGTCTGTGTGTTTTCTAACCAATTTATTCTCTCGGGAATGTAAATAATTCTCATTACGCTTCACCTCCATCCTCTTCACGGCTGAGTGCACACAGGTATCACTGTGCCAGGTCTCTCTCTCTTTCTTGGACGTGTGCCTGAATGCTCTTCAGCCCTGAGCAGCTCTGGGCATCCCTCAGTGGGCAGAGCAGTTTTAGAACGTGAGAAATGAAAGCCAAGGCAGTTTTACCGCCTGTAGTTTTGTGTTAAAATGACAGTTTGGTGAAAAATCAAGCCACACAGCAGAGACGTGGCCTGTGGCTACTGTTTGTTACTAATACTACTGATACTGCCATGATAATAATATTCAGTCATTATTAATAATAATCATCAGGCATCAATTATAATAGTTATAATTAAAGGTGTCGAATTAACGTGTTAATTTCGATCAATTAATTTGAAAAAATAATGCGTAATTAACGCTTAAAAATAAAAAATGAATGCTGATTAATCGCACCACGTTCTGGCCAGAGGTGCTCTGTAAAATGAAGACGAGAATGCGCTGCTCGGCCCAGTGAATGGAGAGTTCACGTTTAAAAACTGAAAGCTGGAACAGCTGATAGGTGTATTGTTCTTCTTCAATTCATGCAATAAGGAATTTTTGTACCATCAGAGTACATCAGGTCTAAAATATCAATGCGAAGAGAACCCGGCGGTCCGAGTCAGCACAGCCCAATACCAGGCTTGAGATGTCTCGTATGCATGGGCACCGGAAACACTATATTAGGGGGCGACTTTTAAAAATCATTAGTTTCGTCTTCTCTACCCGGCAATTTGTATGAGTGAAACATGCGAGACTCATAACCCACATAACCCACCCCAGTTCAACAGTGCCCCCCCACATTAATATGTTTCTGATGCCCGTTCTTATGCGGGACGGGAATTGCAACGTTTCGGACCGCAAGACCCTACAGAGGTCACAGACATTTACACACACACTGCATCCGCAAAGCCACCAGCATTGTAGACGACGCCACTCACCCCTCACACACTCTCTTTTCCCTCTTCCTATCTGGAAAAAGGTTCCGTAGCATACGGGCCTCCACTACCAGAATGAGGAACAGTTTCTTCCTTCAGGCCATCAGACTCCTCAACTGGACTGAAGTATAAAAACACATACACACACACACACACACACACACACACACACACACACACACCCCTTCCCCTACCTCACCCTTCCCCCTTGGACAACTCAGACTTTAATAACCGGTTAAAATAGCCTTTTCTTTATATTACACATTCTGTATACAACACAACGTTCTATGTCATTGCACATATTTATTGATGTTCTACATTTTTTTTGCACATGTAAATCTCTGTATACTCTGTTCTGCATCTTTGCACAGCTCTGCTGCTTGAATACAGTACAGGTCAAAATACTGTTTTTACCCCCTATGTAGCCATTCTCAGTTGCACTGAACGTTGTCTTGTCTCGTCTCGTCTCGTTTAGTTGTATTGTTGCTCTTGTGTTCTGTCCTGTTTGCACCGCGGTCCTGGAGGAGCGTTGTTTCGTTTTTACTATGTACTGTGTGTATATGGTAGAAATGACGATAAAAACCTACTTGACTTGACTTGATATGATACATATAGGCAGCTGATGGCCTAGTGGTTAGGATGCCCTGCGATCAGGAAGTTGTGGGTTCGAACCCCAAGACTGCTAGTGGCACTTGAGCAAGATACCATCCCCACACACTGCTCCCCGGGCGCTGTGTGCTGTGGTGTGTTTACGTATGACAGAATGGTCCCTTGCACTTCACTTTTCACTTTCATGATATACATATTACACATGAATGTTATTTGTGGGTTCTGGTTAAAACCTGGATGTCTGAAGTGTGTAAAAGTGGCTTCATGTTGTGTGTGCTTGTGTTTCTACAACGACTCCTTCAGTAAAGAGTCCTGGCATAGACACTACATGACACACACACTGGTGTGTCACACACCTGACAGCCACTGGTTGCAGAGTAATGTGTCTAGAACATTCAGAGGGACTAGAGTGATGTCCCTCATGATAACTGGCTCCGCCCACTGTAACTCAGAATGTGATTGCCTGATTCCTCTTCCTAATGATGGTGGTGGTTAATGCGACGTGGTAGGACTTCAGTCCAGCTAGTGAAGAACTGACCAATGGGAGAGCTCGCTTAGATACATCTACCTAGAGACCATAGAGAGAAACATCCTGATCAGATGTTTTTTTGTGTGGTTTTGATAGTTTATCTCTGTGATTTCCAACTCAAACTTAATAATAAGTGAGAGCAGTATTTAGATAAAGACACAAAGTGTACTTCAAGCGTATAGACGTAAAGTAAGCTTGGACTGTTCCTGATGATCTTCTGACCGTGTGAAGGGCTGTAGGTGTTTCAATGATGTTCTTTTAAAAAACGAAACATCAGAAATGGAGATAAGAGGTTTTGCTCTGACTGCACTGTTACTCTGCAGTAAAGCCACTCAGACACTCACTCACCTCCTTCTGAGAAATGAAGGATCAGCTCTCAGGAAATGCTCCCAAATTCCTGTAAGCTGTGAGTACTTCATCACTCAGGGGGAAACATCAGCTACACACACACACACATCCACACACACACATACA
>JBBJLS010000109.1:40292827-40306397 GCA_037577275.1 Bryconaethiops microstoma
TAGAAACAATATAAACTCTGCAGGAGTTTGATTACTAGCATGTAAGGCTCCTTACTTGGTCCACATGATAGAGGATTCTCTAATGTCCTCAGACCAGATGCGGGCTGTCCAGTCAGCCACGGTCAGGAAGTTCTTGGGGAAGAAGGGGTTCCTTTGAAGAGCATAGATGGGTCCATGATGTCCACTGTATGTGCATACGATCTTCTCCGCTGGAGTTTTTGCTTTACGGTTACACGAGACCACCAACCCCTGTTCAGTCCCAACCATGAACTTTGTGGGCTGGTAAAGAAAAGCAAAGCCTTCAGTGTTCAATTGATCTGAGTAATGATCACTCGTTCCTGTAATGACAGAATCTTACCATGGTGGTTTCAAACTCCAGTGAAATGGCCCCCAGTGCGTTATCCAGGTTCCCCTTCTTGCTGGGGTCCAGCACCAGTCTTTCTGTGGGCTCACTCATTTTACGAATGTCCCACCACAGCACCTGATTAAATACACAATGCTCATCAAATCTTTACCTTTTTTACCAGTCCTGAGTAATGTTTTCACTGTTAATTGTCAAGTAAGCTAGAAAATATTTGCAAATGAATATATATTAATGTTTATGTTTTGAATATTTATATAGAACGTACATAGAAGATTACATAGAAGATTTTGCCTTAATAATGAACTGATAATGAAATGAATTTTAATATTATTAAAAGTGCACACTGAAATTTCTTCAGTCATTATTCTGGTCAGCAGTTTCTTTAGATTGACAGATCAACTGTCAGCAGATTTCTGTTTAAACTGTTACAAAATTTTTATTCAAATATATTTAAATAAATAAATAAGAAAGAAAGATAGATAGAAAGAAAGCCAAGTGTCCCTTCGTTTAGCGTTTAATAGGCAGTGTACATATAGTGCTGTGCAAAAGTCTTAATGTTTAATAATAATGTTTAAGACTAGATGAGCAGTTAGTGTTTTTTTTCACATTAATATGAAAATAAAACTAAAATAATAGTAACACCATTCTACAGTAAATAGTGAAGTTATGTTCAGTATATCAGTTATTACTGAAGTTTCCATCAGAAACCTGGTTTGATTTGATCAGTCCATCATTACATTAAATCAGGAGCTGCTGATGGAGTTTCACAAATCCAAACAGTGGCTGGAGGAACCGAGGAGGAATCTGGAAACGAACCTGTGTTCTCCTCACCAGCTCACACAGTATCAACTACTTTTATACAAACAAATTAAATCTTCATACTTTTTACTGCTTTCGTGTTTGTTTGCATTGATTCTAATGTTTGCTGGCAGAAAGACACACTGAGAAAAGTACTGTGATCACACAGTACTGTGTGTGATCTGGGATACTGAGATCTGGAGAGGCTCAAAAACAGTTTTGAAGAAGAGAAGGAGAGGGCAGTCCTTTACCACATTACAGTATACTGTCCAGTGCACATTTCTGTACTGCCCTGACCTGACCATCAGTGGAGGCTGAGAAGAAGTCTGTGCCGGTCTTTGACTGCAGCCAGATGGCCTTATAGACTGGGTCTCTGTGGCTGTGCTCGATGGTGGACATCTCGACAGGCTGGCTTCCTTTTCGTGTGTCCCAGTAGGCTGTGGAAAAGACAGACACCAAGTGATTCAATGACACACACACTTGTACTTAGTGATGGGGACTTACAGAGCATTCACACATTTGTTGTGCTGCATGAGACAAACATGCTCGGGTGAAACGTGGGTTCTTTGTTATGAAGTTCACTGAGTTCTTCTATTTCACAAAAACTCATATATTCATATAATTATACCTATTCATATTATTCATATAATTATACATATAATTATATTTGACTGCAAGAACAAGAGCCATTTAGACACACTTAGATATAAATAAGCAACATTTTACAAAACCTCCTAGAACACTCTGCACTCTGCCTTTAGTATTTCTGTGCTTGGCACACACTGTCTTCTCTTGTATATCTGATGGTATTTTATGAGCTTGCATAACAGATGCCCTTTTAAACTGACAGAACTTTAAAAAAAACCATTTTCAATTAAAAGAACATTTCCAATTAAATATCATTCTCCAAGAATGAGGGTGCTTAGGACATGGAGGACAAGCTGTGAACGAGCCTATAAAAAATCATGATTAAGATAAATAGACTAAATGCAACGAACAGCCATTAAGAAATGGACATTCAAAACTACCAGTTAAAGGTTTTTGCACACCACGGGTTTTCACCACTTATCCATTTATCTCAGTAAATGTAGATTTTTATTCTTGTAAAGTACTGGAAAGTTGTTGAGTGAACAGCTATAAAACATATATCCAATAAAACAAGTTTTCTTTATAAGATGAAAGAATCTGTAACTGCATGTGTGACATTCGATTAACTGGTTGTGTGGTGATGCAGAGTCAAATTCTAGACTGTCCTTTAACTTTAAATGCACTTTTAATTGTTTCATCACTTAAGAGTTTGTTAAATATCTAACAATCGTCCGGTGATCCGCATAATAATAATAATTATATTAGGTGGCTTTTTGTAGGCGATTAATAAAAAATATGACATTTTCTGGTTAATTATGGAACCCAAATGGTGAATATACCATATTTATTTTGTTAGCAAGGAATGTTTATGCTTTTTCAGTAAATATAAAGTGAGTAATATGCAAATGTGGAATATCTCAGCGTGTGCAAAATATTTTGACAGGTAGTGTAGACACGGCATAAACATCAATTCTCTGTCAGACAATGAAGTTTGTTTCCCACCTATTTGTCCGTTGTAACTTCCCCCAACTAGAATGTGTGAGTCTTTGGGGTTGTACTCCAGACAGACGAGTGGAGAGACAGGTTTCAGGGTCATCTCAGGTTTATTGGGGTTCTCTGTATGAGGGAAGAGAATAAAGAGTTAAAATATTACTTTGTAGTCAGAGTGAGATATAGAAGTAATTGAAGTTGCTTCTGAGCTACAGATTTTTCTCATTGTTTGTTTACAAGGGGGACCTTGAGTTATGACACAGATCCGATCCCACGACAGAGATGTAACCCGAATTTTGGTGTACGTCGAAACAAACCTTAGTCTAAGTCACTTATTGATCTCAACACCGTTGGAAAATCATAATCTAGAACATAAAAACACAACTAAGCCACAAAAAAAGGAAAAGGACATAAATACACTGTGCTTGTACTTTGAACAGTCGAAAATTGCGTAGGCATACTGGGGGACGCCGACTCTCTCACTCATGTGCCGTGTTACTGCGTATCCTGCGTATTCTTTCACGCACACAACCAAACTAGTTCGTCCACGTAGTCCGTAAATACGACGCTATTGCCGTATGCCAAAATACTCACATCTCAATTTTTGAAAGTTTTTATGGGAGTAAGCATCGAAAGCTCAAAACAACATATGTCGAGACTGTTGTGACCCGAGGAACCCCTGTAGATGGATCGTGACAAAAAGAAGCCAGTTACTAACAGCAGCAGGAATACTGGTGACTTACCTATGTCCCATATATAGGAGTCACTGCTCATGTCCTTGGTGACTTTCTGGAACTCCAGAGAGGAGTAGGCCACAGCCAGCTTACGGCTGCCATCAGGGTGCCAGGACAGGCTGGTGGCAGTGCGTTTCACCTCATTAGGATCTCTGAATAAAGACAAGATCAGAGAGGAATCAGAGGATTATGTCCTGTGAGAAATCACAGATCTCTTGCTGGGCAACTCTGTCATCAGGGATTCATCCATTTTATCTCTATCATTATGCCATTATGAAGTCAAGTTAGTCAGTAATGCCACCTGAACACGTTGATTGTTTTGGCTGAAGGATGCCCCTCCTTCTCCTCGACTACTTCTTCCTCCTCAAAGTACTCCTGATAGATGTCGATGGTGTTGTTCTGTCGGATGCAGTGCTCCATGTGCTACAGCAAAGAGAAACACTGGTCTGAGATGGAGAGATCCCAGCTTCATCAATTCCACTCTCACACTCCTCACTCCTTTGACTTTCTTTCTAAAAGCATTTTCAATGAATTTCAATGAAGAGAGTTCAGTTTAGTATCTTCTGATAATTAATTACCCTTTCATTTCCCATTTTGATTGGTCTGAATCCTCTAATGACGCTCTAAGAATTAATATTACCGACCTACAACTAAGGTTCTCATATTTTGACTTGTATGTTTATAGTCAAGTCAAATCGAGTCAGGTTTATTTATAAAGCACATTATCACACAAAGGTCATTAATTGTGCTTTACAGGAATAGAGTACAAAATAAAATAGAATAAATGAAGTAATAAAAGAGTCCAAAGAAAATAGAAAGTGCAATAGAAGTGTCGATATTTAAAATAAGGTAGAATAGAACAGTGCAGTTTTTAGCAGCTTTTTAAAGCTCCAGTCGGTGCAGATCTGATACTGATGGGCAGTTGGGACAGCATAGTGGATAAACACCATTTCACCAGGTTTAGGTTCACATCTTTTCACCACTAAATGAGCAGCTCCTGCAGATCTAAGAGACCAACCAGGATTTAGGACCCAAACCATCGAGTGACTTGTACATGATGAGTAAAGCTTTAAAATCCATTCTGTACTGAATTGGGAGCCACTGCAAAGACCTTGTATCTTTGTCTTTGACTTCGCTAGGATACTCACACTCCCAAGCTGCATGAGGATGTTCACATAATTCTCATCCTTCTCCACTTTCTTCCTGTAGCGAATAGTCTGTTCCATTTCCTGGGGATTGATGTCTTTTGGCCACCCTCCTTCCACATGGTTTATCCCACGTGTCTCATACTCAAAGCGCTCCGTGTTCACCTAGTAAAAAAATGTAAGTTGGATAAGCAGCTGTTAGTCAATAGCTCCAGGTTTAACCATTAGAACACAAGCAGAACAGATTTGTGCCAGAAGCACAACAAGTGGTAAAATGTCATGCAGCAAAACAGCTCCTTATTTGGAAGTTGTGTTGACGCTCGAGGTGTCAGACGTCATGCCAAGCTTTGTTTGGTGTCCCTGTGTCACGTAGAACAAAAGTTATTGTAATTTAAAAAACATGTATTAATAATTACCGTTACTGGGGTTTTAAGAGCGGCTTCGCCTGCAAATGCCCATAAAGAACAAAATACCTACATTTCTTTTATTTTTGGTCTTAAAAACAAATGGAAAAAACATAGTTTTCGCCCACCCTCAGAGGGAGGGGGTCCAGGGAGCAGCACGCCAAGCAAAAGAGCAGCAAACAGCAGGCGTGTAGGAGAACAAACGCCGGTTTTAGACTGTTTTACACTATTTATATTTAGTGAAATCAGATTTTACTAATACAATCTGAGTTCAAAGGGTTAATAAGCACTGTGGCGTGTAAGAGCTTTCCAACAGAGTGAATGATAATCTCTCAAATGTGCGGTATGGAATGAATGGTAGATATGAATGGTGCTCTGAATGATTTCCAATACTGACCTCATGTTCAGACATCTCTTGTGTGCACTGTATGGGTACATCGCAGGGGTCTCTTTCTATAAAGTTGCCAGCCAAAGAGGGATCAGGCAGAATGTCCACATGCAGCTCAGCTGGTCTGTCTGAGAAGTTGCACTGGCGCCCAAACTCACTGCGCTTCTTAGTGTACACATACACAATCTCCATGATGATGCCTGCAGAGCAATGGTCATTAAAGTTAAGTGGATGGAGAGGCACTGCTTAAAAGAAATTGAAATAAATATGATGATGAGATGTGTCCTTTAGCTCTGAGCTGACATTATGCATCCACCTGACCTTTATTTTTATCTTTATCAGATGGCTTTCATATTTCAGAAAAAGACAAACAGTTATTATCTATGGTGTGTATCCCCTAGCATTTTGTGTATATAGAATAGTGTATTTCATACGGAGTATTTTTCCGCAGAGTTTTTATCTGAGTTTTATTTTACACTTTATATTTTATATCGTTCTTGTCTTTGTGCCTCTGTGTGACTGTGCAGTTGTAAGAACCAGTTTCCTCTGGGTTTAACTGCAGTCAGAACAAGCAGTTTCCTCTGGGATCAGTAAAGTTTGGCACAATTGTGACTGGATCAAATGTGTAGAACATCCGTGGAGCTTTACACAGCCTGGTTTCAAATAACAATCATTTAGAAAACTGGATCACAGTTTTTTTTACTAAACAGTAACGTTACTAGAAAGACTCACATTATGCTTTTACTACACTATATGGAAAAAAGTCCTGTTTTTTTTTCAGTGTCTGGTCTAGGCCCCTTATTTCTAGTGAAGGCCAATCTTAATGCTTCCGCACACCAAGACATTTTGCACAGCACCATGCTGACACAGTTTGGGGAAGAACCTTTTCTATTCCAGCATGACTGTGTCCCAGTGCACAAAGCAGCTCCATAAAGACGTAGCTGGATAAGTTCAGTGTGGAAGAACTTGACTGGTCCCCACAGAGGGCTGACCTCAACCCCATCCAGCACCTTTGGGATGAACTGGAACGGAGATTGTGATCCAGACCTTCTCGTCCAACATCAGTGCCTGACCTCATAAATGCTCTACAGAATGAAGGGGTACAAACTCCAAAATCTTGTGGAAAGCCTTCAAAGAACAGTGGAAGCTGTTCTAGCTGCAAATGGGGACCAATTCCATATTAAAGTCTAGTAATTGAATGCAATGTCATTAAAGTCCCTGTTGGTGTAATGGTCAGGCGTCCCAATATTTTTGTCCATCTTGTGCATGAAGAGCTGACGTAAGGCTAACTAAAAGGCCTGACGTTGGAAGTTAGCGTCATGTTAACTCTCAACAAACAGTCCGCTTCTCAAGGCAAAAAATAAGACACAGAAAAGCCGTCCATCACTGTCAGAATCAGTTTTGCCCTGTGAAACTCTTACCTGAATAAATCGCCTTTTTTCCTAGATGGACTTTTTCAGTTCTATCATGTCCCCCTCAGGAGTTTACCGTCTCATAGCAACAGGTCCCGCCTCCAACCTAACGTCATGTAAATGTAAAAGTTTTCTGTTTAAAGAAATATGTTATGTATTTATAGATAAAATATTGTATATATGTATATACATATTTATATACATATTTTATATATGTGTATAAATATATTATATATTTAAATATATTTATATATGCACTATATATATATATATATATATATATATATATATATATATATTATGTAAATATGACTTTAAAACAATCAATAAAACAATAAACCTTTAAAATCGATTCTATATTTTACTGGCAAACAATACAGATTAGCAGGAGAAGAGAGTTTACCGTACTCCTACATAAAGAAAATTGCAGTAATCGAAATAAAAAGCAATAAAAGCATGCGTGACCATTTTTAGGTCTTTGAAGGATATAAAGGATTTTACATTACATTACATTACATTCATTAGGCAGACGCTTTCATCCACAGCGACTTACAATATGACCAACAGTCCTTAGCAACAGTCCTGAGTTAAAAGAAACTACTTTTCACACCTGCAGCTATTTGGCTTTTGAATGGAAGTGAGAAGTCAAAAACAACATCCACCTTTTTGTCCTGAGGATGAACACTAGCAGAAAATATTGGCCTGACAGACGTAGAGTAGAACTGGTTCAGGAAAGTGGCTATAATGTATCATGAAGGTGGTAATATTCTTTCTTGTTATTAGGCTGGGTAGCTGACCCAATGCAGTGATATGAAACATTCTATAGACATCATTAGACAGTAGATGGCACTGTAACATGGTTTACATGTCACCTATAGAACCACTTTATATCCAATCATATGGTCACTTTAGTCTTTCAGTGTTTAGCAGCTACCCTCTCTCACTCATTTCCCTCCTGAGACCTCTTTTCCTTGGTTTTTAAGATATCTACTACATAAAATATATTTCCTTTCGTTATTTCAGACATCAATGGTTTGGATCCTAAATACATCTCTGATATGTTTGAAGTATATTTTCCTGGTCAATTTTCTTAGATCTGCAGGAGCTGCTCAGCTAGTGGTGAAAAGATCCGAAATGAAACCTGGTGAAATGGTGTTTATCCACTATGATGTCCAACCAGCTGCCCAGCAATATCAGATCTGCAACTGGAGCTTTAAAAAGCTGATAAAAACTGCACTTGGTTGGATTGCACTTTCAATTTTCTTTTATATATTTTTTTTATTTCTTCAATTATTTTATTTTACTTTATTCTGTTTGATTATGTTTTGTGCAATGACCTTTTGTGTATGATACTGTGCTATATAAACAAACATCAACATTTTTGTAGATTTCTAGGTGTTGATGATACTCAAGAAGTGCAATAAGGCTACATAATATCACACACCTCTCCACAGAAAGCTCAGAAAAAAAATGATTTTGCTGTTACATGACATCCCTCTCTGTGTAGATGAGGAAATGTTATGTGGATGTTTATTAGAGTCTGTCCCTTGTCAAATCTAACCCTCACAGTTAATGAATTCGAGTCTTTTTCTTGATTATTCACAGTGTTGTATGAAAAACCCTGAGCTGCCTGTAAAATGCAGGTTTGAGCTGTAATCTAAAGGTCACCCCTTAAGATGTATTGTGTTAAACTTTTTCCAGACTATATCTGTCTTAGTCAGCCTCCTGCTGACTCTCTCATCAAATTCTGTCCAGATTCTGTCTGCTTCAAAAATCTTTGAACAGCAAAAAAGCATGCAGTGTTTATTCCTTGTGCACATGTATTCTTTTAAACTGTTCCTGGTCAAGAGGCCTATAAATAAACAGAGTAAAATCAAAGAGCTGGGAGGTCAAACCATGGACATTAAGGCCTAATCCAAGCAGTACAGCTTAACTGGCTTAACTCTGACTCAAATCACACCCATCTGGTGCCGCCAGCCGCTCTGCATAGTCACAGGCACTCTTACAACCAGGTGAACTCATCCTGAGAGTTCAACCAGGGGGTCACTCACTCACTTCCACTCTCACTGGGTCATAATTACTGTGCACGGATCAGAAAAAAGGGCCCAAGGCAGGAGAACTGTATCTGAACATGTGGGACCAGTTTTCAACACACACAGACTTGAATTAGAATCAGAATCGGAACACTTTATTGAGTAAAATTGTTTATGTTTCAACTGCAAAGACCCACAGAGACTCAGAAACGAGAACAATATAAAATAGAGAGTCTAAATAAATCCAGTAAAAGCTCAATATGAAATATACTATGCTATATACGCTGGGGTAGAAATACAACAGATAAATGACTTACAATGAAGTGAATTGCTAGTAACTCAAATAGTGGTTGGGAGTCTGTTATTGTATGCAGTAGTGATCAGTAGTAGCTCAGTAATATTGACATAAGTCGTGATATTTCACATGGTAAGATACTATAATCTATTATAAGAATTGATAAGATATTGCTCATAATGAATTATTTTGCGCCAAGTAAGAAAACTTCACATGATACTGCACATTGTAAAACATAATAAAGAAGTTGAGGGAGGGGTGTGTGCTGACCTGGCCGGCCCAAAATTACCATCGGCCCACCGGGCACCCACCGGTATGATCAATGGCCAGTCCAGCACTGCACACAGGTCACTCCTCAGAGACTCTCTGTTTCCATTCACACTCAGTCAGAGGTTGGATAAGGAGGAGAGTGAAGGCTGCCTATTGGCTTAACAGCCACGCATGTGGCTTCTGAGCCCTGGGAGACTTATTACAGCGGCCTGTGTGGCTTTAGAGCAGAAGATCTGAGCCTGCCGTCAAAAACAAGAAGTCGACATCAACATGAGCTTCTCTATAGAGGAGAGAGGGAAGCCCAACACACTGGACTACAGAGTCTACTTCAGTAAGTCGACCTCACACACTGAAGAGATGGACTTTATATTACTTTACATTACTATTATCCTCTTCTCCGAGGGGTGGATTAGATTATATATACAGATTCTTTAGGTTCCTGATACTGTTTCTTTCTTGTTTTTTCTGTTTGTTTATTCTCAGACTTACAGCCCACACAGATTCAGCTTTCCCTGCATGAACCTTCTTAAAAGAGCATCTGTTTGTGGCAGTAATGCTGTAGGATACAGAGCTCTACACTATGAAGAGCCTAATAAAGGCCTCACTTTAACATAAAAAGGAGATGAAAACAATATGGGTATTGTACCAGGACTCTGGATCACCCATTCATTTCCATATCGGACTATTTCAGATCTACTTTCCTGTGATCCATGTATTCGCCAAGCTTGCTTAAGCGTAAATCTGAAGGATCTTTTCAATCTGCAACCCCATTTGGTGAAAATGGGATTTTTCATATAATTTTAGGGACAGTTTACTTCGTAACTAATTCGTATTAGTTAAGATTAACATATTATTAACGGACTACAATTGTGTTTGTCTTTTGCCATAATTTACATAACCACTTTTGCCCACTTTTAAAACGCTCTCTGAGTTTTGAATATATCACCATGTGGCAGTGGATGGGGATAAATAATATTAACAAACATTATCATAATTATACCTCACACTCCCTCCATTCCTGGCTAGAATTGAGTGAAAAGCTTACTCAGACCAGAGATCCTCTCGGATACCAAGTTTCACTCAGAAGTAAAGTGTATCAGAATACTGAAAAATGCATTAATTAATTTCAATCCAGTCTTTGTCTCACATGAAACTTCTGATTAGTAAGACGATAGAAAATTAAATTTTAATTGCTGATACAAGTATTAAAAACTCGAATTAGTACTGTTGCATGTAACACTTTGGGCAAACTAGATCATGTTCTGTGGCATTTTTCCTTTTAGTTATCGGGTTCTGTCTTGCATTTGAAATTGAAAGTGGCCAAAAGCTGGCCCACAGCCACCAGTGGGTGGCCTGTTTAAATTCAGAACATGTGCTGGTTTGGATAGTACTACAAAATATCTGTTTTCTTTTGTTATTTCATGCATCAACATGTCTGTGGAGTTCTCGGTCACTCATAATGTCACTCACCTCTCACCAGAAAACTCAGACGGCAAATACATATCACCATTCCACGACATCCCTCTTTATGCAGAAGAGGAAAAGGTACGTGGATGTTTTAGAATCTGTTCCATGTCAAATCAAATCTCAGCTACAGTTAATAAATTCAATACAATAAATTGTATTAATCACTGCGTTGTATGAAGGCCCTATTTCTTCGTGAAAACTGCATGTTTGATCTGTAATCTTAAGTTCACTCTTTAAGCTGTATTCGGTGTGAAAACCTTTTTCAGACTAGAACCGTATTAATCAGCTTCCTGGAGACTCTCTCATCAAATTCTGTCCAGATTCTGTCTGTTCTGCTGCATTAGAGTGCAGTCGTCTGTGATTTCACATTGATTTTTTGCTGATTTCTTATTCTGTTTTTGTATTCTGCCAAGAGGAATTTTATTAACAAGCGTAAAACAACAGCAACAGAAGGAACCGTGTCAGTCAGAACAGTGTTTTAAACTGAATCATCTCTCCATACATAAGAATGTCTTCATTTTTGCCCATTTACACAATTCAAGTTTATTATTTGTTTTTCGCTTTGTTGTGTTTAAATATGTTTTCAAAATGTCCATGCAGTTCATGAAGAACTGCTGCAAAAATGCAATCATTTTCATTCATTTTCACCAGAATATCTTCCACGCAGTTGTAGAGGTTCCCAGATGGACCAGTGCAAAAATCGAGGTAGGCATCAACCACCAACAGATAAAATAATAACTTCATCTATCACTGAATGTTAGCTTCTGTGTTTGACTGACAGTGCTGGGTTGTGTGTACAGCAGAAGGGATGGAAAGTCAAAAGTGTTTGCACACCACAAGTTTTTACCACTCATCCATTTATTTTTATTCTTGTTAAACACTTGAAAGTTGTTGAGTGAACAACTGTAAATGAAAATACGTCCAATGAAACCAGTTTCCTTTCTAAGATGAGAGAATCTGTAACAGTGCAGGTCTGTCTCCTATTAACTGGTTGTTGGTGATGCAGAGTAGAATTCTAGACTGTCCTTTAACTTTAAATGCACTCATTACTGTTTCAGCACTTAATAGCTCCTTAAATATCTAACATTTCTCTGGTGATCCACATTATAATTATAATTATATTAGGAGGCTTTTTGTAGGTCAGTAATGATGAATAAAAATGACATTTTCCGACTAATAAAGGTACTCAGATGGTGAACATTTTGTAAATTGATTTGTTAGCAAAAACTATTTAGTGTATTTTTAAGAAATATTAAGTGTATCACATGCATATATCAGTGCAAAACTTTTGACTGGTAGTGTACTTGTGATGAAATGAGCAAACAGGGTGCATGCAATTGGACTTGTTCAAATGTGGAATTCTCTGTCGTTCTTAGTAATTTATTATTCAGATGTGAGGTAAAAACTTCAAAGATTGTGTCCAAAATTCTCTACACATCACATCATCCAACTTTTTTCTATTTCTTTTCTTTTTATTTCTGAAATCAAGGGTATTAATGGGAATTCGTATCCCCTAGTAACATTCGGCCACAGGAGCATTAGAGAGGTCAGATACTAATATTGAATGACAAGATTCGCCACTCCAACTCATCCCAGATGGTGCTGGAGCAAGAATTTGGCACTGGGCATGATAACTTTGGCCTCGGAGATCACAGGTCTGTGCAGAGACCTTTAGGGGGGCAGGTGCTCAAATGTACGGCACATGATCAACAAAAGCATTTTTGAAGACCAGGGATGTCGGTGGGGTGGGAGTGATGGAACCAGACTAATGGCGCTTTTTCACAGGTACACAGGAAACATGCTAAATTGTACGGCCATGGCACAGAACTTGCAGCACCTTTTGAGGTTCCAGTGTATCTCAGTCCAATCATTTCCAAGAGTTTCGAATTCAATTCTCTCCACACAGTTTATAGCCGGTCATCCCAAAACCGCGTCCATGGAGTCGAACCACTTTTTTGTCAGAGCTGCTATTGTTTTTGTGATCTTTTATTATTTATAGTCTTGTTTGAGTTTTTTTCTCTGCGTTCTTTATCCGCGTGATGAAAATATAAACCAGATAAAATGTTAGTGATGTCCTGGATCACCTTCACGTTTCTCAAAGCATTAAAGATAAATTTGTTAGCATCATAGAAAACTCCCAAATTTATATTCAGCCCAAACAGATAGGAGTGCTTGTACTTTCTTGAATCCCCAGTTGTACATTTGTATCTCCGTTGTTGTAAAGAAACAATGGCTTGTTTCCATGTTGTGATCAATCAGAAAGCAGTGACGCAGTTAGCTCAGCTGCGGCACTGTCACACATCAGACCATGTGACATCAATTGGCACCCAAAATGACTCGCATCAAGTATATAAACAGGAAATAGGTAAGCGTCTGCACACAGACATTGAAGTCCATGAGTCTTCAGCCGTGTCCATCCTCCCTTGGTATCGTGAGTACTCCTGGTTCACTTGAACCTTGTTTATATACTTTCTCTGTGTGTGTGAGAATGCGGATTCCTTGGTGGGAATCTCTACTCCTCTGTAGGAACGTTCTCATATCAAATCGCGTGGTTTACCAGCTCCTTCGTGTCTGTCCTACCTTCAGCACACCATCACTGGGTTCTTGAGCAAGACCCTTAACCCCAAGTTGCTCCAGGGAGACTGTCCCCTGTAGTTTGGGAATGGAAGTCGCTTTGGATAA
>JBBJLS010000109.1:40341049-40359785 GCA_037577275.1 Bryconaethiops microstoma
CAGGTCTGACTCCTATTAACTGGTTGTTGGTGACGCAGAGTCGAATTCTAGACTGTCCTTTAACTTTAAATGCACTCGTTACTGTTTCAGCACTTAATTGCTCCTTAAATGTCTAACACTGGTCTGGCGATCCACATTAGGTGGCTTTTGACACTAGTGATGAATAATAAAATTATGACATTTTCTGTCTAATAAAGGAATGGTAAACAAACTGTACATTTATTTGTTAGAAAAGAATATTCCATGTATTTTTAGTTCGTATTAAGTGAGTAACGTGCAAATGTAGAAAATCTGAGTGTGTGCAAAAACTTTTGACTGATAGTGTACCACACACACACACACACACACACACACACACACGCAGACATTGTTGCGGTGCTCAGCCTGGGCTCCCAGGTTTAGGGCCTATATTTGGTGACGTATACCAGAGCGTATCCAGGAGATTAGGCTAATGTGTGAGGAGCTTGAACATATGAGGCTTCAGTGCTTGGCTTCTATAATCCAGATTATACTGTCACATCCTCTTTCCTAATGTATAAACGTGTGTGTACGAGGGATGTTGGTGCAAAAATCAGCTTAAAGAATCTGTAGAACCTCACACATGCTGCTGCTTAATCTAACGCTGAATGAAGTCAATGACCGTGCTACCATATCCTTCTTCTTTATAGATCCATGATCAATATGCAGCCCAGTCGATGAATTTACATTTAAACTCAGCGGCCAGTTTTCCAGATTCTAATTAAGTTGTGAACTAAATTGCACCGTCAGCACTCCCTACTGGAAACCCGTGCAGTCTGAGAAAGTCGGATCCAGTCTCAACTCTGAAAGCGCAGTGTGGGCCAAGGTTTTTTGTTTCAGAAAACCAATTTTGTGTTTAATCAGTTGAATCAATGTTTCATAGGGACAAAATCCTGGGCTCAGGCAGACTAATCAGGCTGGCATTTGTTCTAACAGTAATCCATGAGAAGAGAAGCAGCCCCAAAGAACAGAGACACTTATATTTTTGCAGGTGTGCCTCTGTTGGTTGAATTTAAGATCCATCTAGTGCCATTTAAGATCCATCTAGTGCCTGAACAAAGTGCTGACTTAAATTGAGCCAAATGTTAGCTCACGAAGTCAGAAATCCAGAAAATCTGAAAGTGTATGGAGCTCTGGCTCCTCTGGACTGGAAGTGAAAATAGCCCATTTCACCTCTGATTTGAAATAGTCTGCATGCACACATCCTAATCAATAGTGCCACGTAAATAGTCCATAAAAAGACATACAATTTATTTAATCTGAGCACCTCTAAGATGTTCGTGATCTGATTTGAAAAGATCAGACTGTTGTGTTCACATAGTTCTGAAACCCTCAGATCTGTGCCTCAATAAAGTAAAAAACTGGATTTGTCTGCAATTTTCAAATAAATCGGTAGTCTTGTCACTTGATTTGCAACAAACATGAAGGAACAGGCCCAGGTTATATTAAAGAGTATATTAACTGTCAGCAAGAATTTACATTAATAATCTATGATTAAAATGACAATAAACCCACTTGACCACCTGACATGACTCCATCATAGCTTTTAGTAAAATCGCAACAATTATACAGTTACTTCATTTACTGAACAAATTGCTGCTCTTTTAAATGTCTTTATTGGCTGAAAAGAACCTCTTTCAGTAACTGGTGGGACCAACAGTGATGTCGACCACCCCAGATATTGATTTAAAAGAATTATGGCCCGAACCTCCTTTCAGAACTGCCTCAAAACAGAGATGTTGGTGGGGTTTCTTGCATGAACTTCATATACTCCAGTTAAACAAGTCAAACTGTGTTACTGCCACCACCATGTTTCACAGATATTCTAATGCTGGAATAAAAGAGTTTGATTTTCACCAAATGTATAATTTCTCATTTAAGCTGTAAACGTCTTTTTATGCCTTATCTGTCCGTGTAATATTCTTTCAGTATTCTTCTGGCTCATCCTGGTTGTCTTTATTAAACTTTAAATAGGCAACAGTGTTCTTCCTAGACAACAATGGCTTCGTCCCTGCTATCATTGCATACACACTATTCTCGTACACTATTCATGACTCACAAATACTGGTGTTAGCCAGAGCAAGAAAGGCCTGCAGATCTTTAAATGTTACCCTAAGCTCTTTGTGATCTCCTAGATCTTCCAGCCTTGCTCTTGGAGTGTTTTTGTGTTTAAATTATCTCCCCTGGGGAAGGTAGAAATGGGGCTGAATTTCTTCCCTTTATACGTTACCTGCCTGACAGTGAATCAGTGAAGTGCAGTCCTCATAAATCTCCTCTTACTGAGGTATGGTGTTCTCTCACAAACATGTGGTGAAGACCAGTGAGATGTTTTAGAAATAAGGCAGGTTCCCCCACACTCACATCTCATTTGATCCAATTGATTGAACCTCCTGACCTATTTCTCCCCAATCATTCTAAACTGTCACATATTTTTGCCAGCAAAGACATTCAATGTTGGATCACTTTGTTCAATAAATGCACGAAAAAAATGATATTTTTGTGTCATTTGCTTAACTGGGTGCTAATATTTTCTGGTGCCACTATATGTATGGTATAATTAAGCAAGTCAATCAATTAAACACATTTTTTTCCAGGATCGCTGACAGCTAATCAACCAAAGCTTCATAAATATTCATCAGGACACATTAATGATCCATTCAAATCCATATATACGGAGGCTTAATCCTGAAAGAAGCATTAGAGGGGTGTAATGGTTAAAAATGCATAGATTAATTAAAAAAAATCTATTTAAGTGCCAAATGGGGTTTATGAATAAGTGACGGTGTGTGAGAACGACCAGAATATGAAAGAACACAAGTGTTTGTGTCCCTGTGCTGCACTTGGTACCGGCAGAGCCTTGAGAAGATGTTGCTTGAAGTCCTAAAGGAATAATTTATGAAAATGAGAGAAAAAAAACTGTCTGTGTTCTCTGCGTACAGTCGGTATATTTACCAGCTCCTGTTCATACCTTTGTGTCTGGTTTCCTGAACGCAGATTAGAACTGATTTGTTAGTTGGTTAATGGTAATCCCCCATTAAGAATCCTTTTTGGTGCAGGATCAGTCGTCTTAATCTGTTTCAGGAAAATCACCCACAGAGTCGTTTGTTTGTTGGGGAAAAGCTTACGAAAGACATTAAGGAAATACATGATATAGCCAAAAGTAGTCAGACACTCTAATAAGTGGATGCAGCCAATCTGACTGCTTTTTGAAAGACACAGTACAGAACAGCTTGTCAGAGCATGATACAGAACAACTGTGTGACAGGTGGCCTAGTGGTTCAGGACTTACCCCCTGTGAGCAGATGGTTGTGGGTTCTAATCCCAGGACTGCTAGTGGCACCACTGCAGTACTCTTGAGCAAGGTACCGTCCCCGGGCGCTGTGTTCCTGGCTGCCCGCTGCTTCACTTGGTGAGTGGGTTAAACACAGAGAAAGTATTTCACACTGTGTGGTGAGTTCACGCATTACTATTAGGAGCCTCCTTAAGGTGCACATGTTGCTGGCATTGGTGTTCAGGTGTGCAGACCACCATCATAAAATATTAACGTTTCAAAACATTAACTCCCCTATCCATTAAGTCCACATACGCAAAGGTTGTTGTGAAAAGAGCTCATTTGAATTCACTGTTTACATGATGTCACAAAACATATTTACCTGTACCCACCCACTGTTTAGCCCCACCCACTCATGTTGAAGTTATAAGGAATGTTTCAGTCCAGACTGCTTTTTAAAAGACACGATACAAAACAACTAGCCACCTTAAGGCAGAGCTCTATAATAACACCAAACCTCAACACACTGTGCTAATAGGTCTAATTAATAGGTCTAATTTTTTTTAAATTAATACTCATAATTAGCAGATGTCTACAAACCTTTGGATATAGAGTCCGTATCTTCAGTTACGACTACTCTAATCAACATCTACAGTTTCTTTAAAGGGGCTTTCACACCCACCTCGAACCAATCGAGCTTCATTTTGCCAGATGTGGGCACTCCACCCGCTTTCAAGGGATTTCTGTCAGTTCACAGCTGGTGTGAATGTATTTTCTCAACATTTCCCACTAAATGAGAAAATTCTTGTTGTTGGACTGTCTTTATTCTGTCTGTTTGAATTGTTGACTCCTGATAGACATTCACATTCTTCCTGCAATACAATCTCCTAATAATAAAGACAGACAAGTGATAAACTAACAGTAAAGCCCAGCATTTGATTTTGCACGTGGCAGGTATTTTGGCCAGGCATGAGAGAAGCAGATCAATATAAAGTGAATGTGAGGGGTCTGGACTTGATACTGAAAGGCTAGAGAAAGTTAAAACTGTTTTATTTTGACCCAACTTTGATCTAAATTTCCTCCAAATTTCCTCCACTTAAAGACAAGTAGGTTTTATTGATAAGGCATGTAATATTGTAGCCATTGCATTGTGAATGTCACAAAAACTCTAGTGGGGAAGTAGTATGAAACTCTTACTGGCTGCACATCATAGAAATAAAAACTAAGAGATTTACACTGTACATGAACTTTTCAAAACACCATTTACTGCCCAATCCACTGAGTTCATAAATGCAAATTTAGTTGTGAAAACAGCTCATCTGAATTCACTGTTTACATGACATCACAAAATGCATTTACATATATCCATTCACATATGAATACTTACATATATTTATATATATCCAAACACATTTACATATATAAAGCCGGATATATGCAAAAACACATTTACATACATCCACCTTTATAACCTACTGTTTAGCCCCGCCCACTTAGGCAGTGTTTCAGTCCAGACTGCTTTTTTGAAAGTTACTCATCACATCAGCCTTAAAGGCACAGAAGTTCGAAAATGGTCTGGTAACAATGGATAAATGCCTTTTTGGTGAATAAATCCACACAAACGTTACAAGTGGGCCCTAAACATATAAAATGCAAAAATGCATGAATGCAACACGGACCTTTTAAATTCTTCCACATTTGCAATGCTCGGTGCACAACTGTTTCTCCTGAAATCCAAGAAGAACCCTTTGATTAGCCTGGATTACAGTTCTAAAAGACGTCTCTGAGGTTTAAAGAGCTCCAGCTCTGCTGAATGAGACTTGAATAAGCATGTAGCTGAGGAGTAATTGATGGTGAAGGGGTGTGGGAGAGCAGCAGAACCGACAGATGTTTCAGAGCCCGTGGCTTTAACACTGTAGCTTCTACTCATTTACTGAGTGGGCTGAGCACAGCACAGCCTGCATTACGGACGTGGCCGTATCGCCTCTTCATCACACAATGATGCAGTTAAGCTGTCTACAGGCATTATCTATCTGAGTGTGTGTTTTTGAGCTAACGTCCCCTACAGCATGCTTTGGCTGAATGATGATCATAATATGATCATAAACTATTCCAGCAGTAACATAAAGGATAAGGGAAACTTGTATGCAGGCGCAGGCATAAGTTTTAGGAGGACAGCAGTGAAACGGATGAATAAAACATGGGCTGGACGTCCTCCGCGCCTCAGTTTAGATTCATCCTGGGTCTCTCTGACAGCTATCAGTCAGGAGAGCTGAAGCAGGACGCTGTGCGAGGTCAGCAGCGGCCAGAGGCTGACAGAGGCTCTCGCCCCCGTCAGCACACAGAGGCCAGGGCACTAATAAGACAAGCCAACAATGCAGTTTGGAGCTTGAAGTGCTTACATTATCAGTGGAGCTAGCTTTTTTCATCCACTTTTGTATTATTGGTATTGCATGCAGAATTATTACCTGTACATGTATTATGTACCAACCGAATTATGGTTATTTCAAAATTACAGCAATATGCAAACACCCAGTAGTCTGTGATTTATTGTTGTCACAGAAACCAAAACGCATCTGCATGTGCACCTACACTCTCATTACTGAAAACATTTCCATACTAACACTTCCGAACGTCTCAAGGCCTCTCCCATCCACAGAACCTTGTTACAGTTTTCCCATATATTAAAAATGTTTATTTCTTTCAGTGAGAGGAGGCAGCAAGACAATGCAAGGCTAGCACCCCCCGGTTCAATAGAACTCATTAAAATCCCATATATGTACATATATACATATACATTGCTGAGCAAACATCTTGAGTCACCCCTCTTTTCTTTATATTTTGTAAGAAAATGAGACGATATGTGTATACAGTAATGTATTGCAAACATACATGTAAATACAGGATAAACACAAAGAGAATTGAATTCTAACCAGTTTTAAAGTCAGTATTTGTCCTGACCACTGTTCACAGCCTGAACTCATTTAGACAAGCTTTCCTGTCATTTCTTCATGTAGTATCTTCAGGAATAGTTCTCCAGGCTTCATGAAGGACATTCCAAAGCTCTTCTTTGGACGTCAGCTGCCTTTTGTTCTGGTCTCTTTCCAGATATTAGCAAGACTGCTAAGCACCTCTGAGGTACATATTGCTGACGATGGCGTTCAGGTGTGCATAAAACATTAAAGTTTCAAGACATGCCATTAACTCCCCTATCCATTAAGTCCACATCCGCAAATGTTGTTGCGAAAAGAGCTCATTTAAATTCGCTGTTTACATGGTGTCACAAAACATATTTACCTGTACCCACCCACTGTTTAGCCCCGCCCACTCATGTTACAAGGGGTGTTTCAGTCCAGACTGCTTTTTTAAAGACAACCAGCCAGATGTCTACCCTTGATCAAGGTACCGTCCCCACACACTGCTCCCCAGGCGCCGTGCTCCTGCCTGCCCGCTGCTTCACTTAATGCAGAGGAAGAATATCACACTGTTCACGTATCACTTTTCACTTTCAGATGATTCACACTGCTTCAATAATGTTGAGATCTGGGCTTTTGGGAGGCTGATGGTGTTCCATTGGGGGTTTTTTTCTATCGAGTTGCTTTGATTGCACTGACAGTGTGTTTCGGATCGCCGTTGTGCTGAAAAATAAAGCCATTGCCAATCAGACGCCTTCCAGATGGCACTATGGGGTGACTCAGAACTTTTGCACAGTACTGTATATACGGATCCGGAATAAAATGAGACCACCAAAAAAATGTTCAGTTTCTCAGGGACAACATTGCAATGAAATGTGATTGATAAGAGAAGACAAGTCACTCAGCAATATAGTAAAAAAATAACAATATAAAGTTAAAGAGTAAAAGATGTACTAAAAAATATACAAAACCTTAAACACTATAAATTACAATTTCCAAAAAGAGAAGAAAATAAAATGTGTATATACATCTCTCTCTCTCTCTCTCTCTCTCTCTATATATATATATATATAGGGAAGACATCATTATTGCACATGAGATAAAGTTGTCATAATTATTAGTAAAAATAAAACATTTAGTTGATTAGTTTGGCAGAATGTACCATTGACGTAACAGCCAGAGCCAGGTAGTTCTATTTCATTGCTCGGAAATTATCCATCAAAAATGAATGGTCAGATACAAAAATGATTGACATTTTTGATGTTTATAATATTGCACGATTACACAGTAAAGAGACATTCTGGAGGCTATATTGCTTTGTATTTGTTTGCACTTTAAATGTTCAGTTAGGTTGAATCTTCCTGTGGGCGGCAGAAGCTGTTCTTCAGTACTGTGGGTAAAACCCATAGGTGTTTGTGTCTGATGAGGAAGAGGCTTTTGCGAGTGCAGGATCGCTGCTTTCAGATGAGCTAACGCTAAAGCTAACAGATGTAACTATGTTATGGGAGGACTCGTCATGCATTTTGAGTCACCACCAGTGTTCTGTGTATATCAGAGAACTATTTTTAATCACAGATGCATGTAAATGTGCATTTACTGCCCCACAAGGCCCGATCTTGACCCCAGACAGAGCCAGTTTCCTCTTGAAATTTGCAGTTGACAGACTTTCTGGCTTCCATAAATTGTTAGCAATATTACAAGTCTCCAGTAAAAGTCTTCACCAGTCCACTACATTTGGGGAAAAATTGTGAAAACCTGAGCTTTCGGTCAATCGTTCTTTTAAGGTACTGAAATGTGATGTTGCAACAACGCAATCAGCCTGCTGTACTTAGCCTTGTGGTCCCGTTCTGCAGACCCTATCAAATGCACAAATGCAGTTTTTAAGCTGTGAAGATCTATTCCATTTAAAGCGCAGTCTTAGAGACATAGATGAAACGTGAATTTTAACAGAGGCGATTTTTAGGACAGTTTTGTCTGTTGATATTTTTGTGTGTCGTCTCGATTTCTTTAATGCCGCCGTCTGCAGAATGTAGTGCACGATCTTCTGCTATTTAACTGTAAATGGGCAACAATAGTTTACTTGTACAGGGTCTTTAAAGGCATAATGAGTTAGATTTGTTTCCTTTGTAAAATTGCACATAGACAGAGATTAATCCTGGAGAATATAGCTGTAAAGATTTGTAAAGCATTAATATTTTATGCAAATAAGCCACATTGATGCTCATAATATGAAGTGGTTTGAAGGTGTACATAGAAAAGGCATATTTATGCTGTAAATTACCCAGAATAAGTAAGCTTTTAATAAAGTTAACTGTTTTACAAGCCATGTGTTATTGCCGAGATTTCTTTACAGTTCAATTAAAGATCACTGCACCGTCACCGTGCCTGTTGTCGGCTAGAGGGGTATGAAGCCCCCTAGCACTGGGCTGTGGAACAGTGATGGAGTGATGGAGCAATACTATGGTGGTAGATCGCTGACTTTTTCCTTCAATAGCACTGCGAAACACATGCCGTAGCGGACGGCCCGGATGTCACAGCTTTTTTTCTTGGAAATATATAATTTTTCATGCATTTTAGTGCTAAATTATTAAGAGAAATATAATTTGCAAATTTTGTTACATAAATATCAATGTAAATTCAGCTACATTTAATATAAAACTACACATTTTTTGGTACTGTTCAGAGAACACAAAGAAAGCATGTCTTGGGATCGTGAAACACCACTGTACTTCAAGGCGGGAGGTTAGAAAGTAGCCAATCCGAGAACGCTATTTATTTCTCCTTGCTGATGACTGGTAGCTGCCCTGCGATGCATCTTTCCCTGTGGAGCGTCTCAAGTGTTCTCATGTTTTTCATTTTGTTCTTCTTAAAGCCCTGTATTTTTATTACTGTAAATTAATTTATTCCTGTATTTTCCTGCTTATACAAGGCTAACATCTGTATTTTACATTCTAGCACTGTGGGAGTCAGCAGTTTAGTGTAAACTGTACTATTTGAATACGGGTTTACCTTTACACTTTCTTTAACGGTATTAAGCAGGGTTAATGGAAAAAGTGTTTTGGGAGTATATCTGGGGGCATATTTAGGGTTTAAACTATAAAAATAGGCTTAAAAAAACCCCACACATTACAACTTCACAGTTTTTCACTATACGCAGGTGCTCTTGGAACGTAACCCCCACGATAGTTGGGGGATTACTGTATACCTATGTGTGTATAGGGCACCCTACGAGGAAAACTTCCTCCAAAAAAAAAAAAAGACTAAAAAGAGAAGCTGTTAAAAGTGGGCAGAACTGCTGTTTTAAAAATCTGTTCAAAGGCAACAAAAACTGAGAGATTTTGATTTCTTTTCTTGCCATTTGCAAACACAAAAGCATTGCTAGTTCTTTTCTGAGAGATAAGTTGTGTTTTGGTGGCAAAGGCAGCGTTGATCTGTAAAGTAAACTGGTCAGAAGCAATGTGAACTAGAATAAGTGATGCACAGGATCAACAGCGAGTCCTTGCCATTTAGATAAAACCCAACTTTACTAAAGCAGAAATCAGAGAAAACTAACATCACTGAAGCAGCTGCGAAGCATATTCATATTTTTCCTCTTGAAATGTCATGAATTTCATATGTGACAAAGTGACTATATTTGCATCCAAAATGTCAGAATTTATAAGATTTGGAGGGTGGAGCTATAAGGGTACAATTTGCTGCAGTTGTTTACTGCATTTCTCTCTCTCTAAAAAAAAAAGGAATTAGTGCATCTGCATGTTGGTCTTATAGTCAGGCTCTCTCTGCTCATTCTTCACAGAACTGAACAGTGACGTCCTTACGGATTTCTAATCCCAGTTCGGTGCCTACGACCCCTGGAGCAGGGGAACTGCAAAAACCTTCACACACTGGACAAATACACACTATAAAACTTCACACACTGGACAAATATGTGTCTGATTAAACTTAAGAAACCTCAGAAGTATGAGTGAATGATAAGCACAGACAAAGCTCACATTTGAGGTGTTGGACCACAGGCCACACATCTATACACCTAGCAATCCTTCATCTGTGGTCCATTTATGAAGCAGTAAAAAGGTTCTGTAGCGATGTTTGTCTGGTCTTCTTTGCAGATAGACATTCTGAACTTGAATGGAGCCAAGTGCTTCCCATTGGGGCAGGTTTGGTGAACCAGGGCGACACCTGCTATGCCAATTCTGTGCTCCAGTGTTTGACCTACACATTTCCTCTGACCAAGTACACGCTGACTGGAGAACATTCACGGTCCAGCATCCTGCTCCACTTCTAAAGCAAGCTTCACATATTTCTGACTTTGCTTTTATCACTGTCCTTTTTCACACACAGGTGGAGAAAATGGATTTTGGATGATGTGCGCTATGGAAAAGCACATCAGTAATGCCTTCAGAAGCACAGGCAGCATAATTAAACCCACTGCTGAGCTCAGTCAGTTTAACTGTAAGTAAAGTTCTGAATGATGAACACTCGGTCTTCTTTATTTCTTCTTTTTTGGTGAAATAACTGTTTTACTAATGTATCATTTTCAGCCACGTGTTCAAGCTGCAGTGCAGTTTCTCATGCCTTTGAGCCGCAGCAGGACATTGCTGTTGGTATTAAGGTATTATTTACGTTCTTTAGTTTATCTTAGAACTGTTCAGTCTAAAAACAGACACACACTCCAAGAATAACAAAGTGATCTTAGAAGTATACGATCCTGAAATCCTGTAAACAATATCCTTTCTTCCTTGTACCTTTCAGGGTGCCTAGAATGTTCCCCAGGCTCTTTGATGGCATATAAAGCCTGAGCAGCTTGGTGTGGAGACCAGCTACAAATGCTGGAAGTAGGTTTGAATAGATCACAGTGTCAGTGTTTCTTGATCTTGTAAATGCAATGCCTTGGAAAACATTGACAGTTGAAACCTCAATTAGGCATAAGTATATTGATCTGGCCTCCAGGAAAGTGGTGTTTTATGAAGTTTTCAAAGTGCTGGTCATCAGCTTGAAACGCTTTGATCACTGCAATGGCAAAATTGTAATGGTACTGTCAGCATTTCGACATAATTTAAAACTCAAACACATCCATTAGTATTTTTACATTAGCAACTCAAAGAATGCAATATTTTTTCGGCCATTTATGCCAGATTTGTGTTTATGTACCAGAACCTGTCATAATATTAATGGTCACATACATAACCATGTCTAACCTCTCTGCACCTTAGAAAGAAATAGGCAGTTTTTGTTACTATGCCTTTATGAGAAATATGTAATTCTCTTCTGTTCTGACTGGCTGCTTTTTTTTGCCTCATTCAAAAAGCATTGAAACACCCCACATAACTGACTAGATGGGTGTTTCAGCCTCAACTTCTGAGGTTGCCCAAAGCGCAGGTGTGATCATGTGGTTTTGTAGGTCTTCAAAGCCAGATAACTTGAGGAACACTCCACACCAGTCATCCTCAAACATGCTGCCTGGACCAGTTTTCACCTCCACGGCCTTCATCAACTCCATGCGGACACTCAAAGATATCCACCTTCTATGCTCCTCGACTTCTGAGGTTGCCTATAAGCGCAATTGTGATCATACGTCTGTGCCATGAAAAGATGGGAGCCTTCAAAGACGGAAGTCTAACCAGGGAGCATTCAGCACACCGACCTCCAAAATTTAACAGACAGGCCTGGGACAATTTCCAAAGTGAAGTCTTCAAAAGACCCCAAAGATCCAGTGCTGAGCGTCTGAAGAGGCCAGACATGGAGAGAAGTATTATTGATGGACATGAGGATGATCAGTCAACTACCCAGAGCAGAAAAGGCCGGCTGGTGGATGAGGGCGATGAATGCCAGGAGCATTCTGCTAAGAGGAGGACGCTGAAATGGACGAACAGGATTTTTCTTTCAGCCAACCTACAAGACCAGATCACTTAATCAAAGTGTGTTTGTTCATGGGTTCCAAAGACTCTGAAAATGTCATCTGTCTGTAAGAATGCGTGTGAAAAACTGCTCTACTGAACTGAGACCTGAAGTGGAGCGATGTAACCGCAAACGCTGCCATGACACGGCTGTCCAGCCGAGCTCTGACGGACCAAAAAGAGCTCAAACTGACCGGTCTGGACTCCACTTCAGACATAATTCTGTTTCTAAAATGAAAACAGGGTCATCTGACACAAGTGGCATCTTTCATGTTTACCATGGACTCAACCTACACAACATCTTGTTGTGTTCAGGTGACAGAAGTGTCCAGCAGTGGTGACACCCTCGTTTTTCACCATGATGAGTGGACCCACTGTGTGACCTCAGCCTCACGGCTCATCCCTCAGCCACACCCTCATCCTGGGCCCTGCAATTCTTCCCAGCCTGCTGGACCTGAGGCAGACAGACGCAGTGCCAGTACTGCGGCTAGGGAGGAACCCTCTTTGCAAACATATTCAACAGTTAAGAAGATCAGAGGGGAGAAGAATGCCCCAAGTATGTCTGTGAGAATGGCAGGATGGGTTTGGCTTCCCTAAACGACAGGAATCTGACTGTCTTCCAGCAGTTGTGTGATACTATTGTCGATGGCTCAGAGTCCGTCCTGTCGTGGGGATACTGTAGAGGAGTTGGCAGAGATTGAAATTCAGTACTTCCAACTTCATGGACTTTGTCTATGACGTGGTGATGTTTTAAATTCAGGCAGGAACAGGACCTCAGATCTGTCCAAGGCCAGAAGGATTTCTTCATCATCTGATGGTCATGATGTCCTCTTTCTCTCCGACCACCAAGCAGAGCAGGGCCAGGGCTGAGCAGTACCTCCTCCTGGTCCAGAATGGAATGATGCTCCTTCTGGAGAAAATCCTGATGTTGGAGGAGCCCCTGTTTATGAAGCCCCTGCGTCTTTTGTCAGCGTCTTCTGGGACTCCTCATCTTCTGCTAGAGGATGACACTGAGGATCTCCTAGACAGATTGGAGAACATCTGAACAGTCAGAATCAATTTACATCCATCACTTTTTCCTTTCCCCCTGTAGCTTCTTCCCCACTCTTCCTTTCCTTCCTACCGTCAAATATTTTCATCAGTTTAACTTAAAATAGTGCATGATGTATTATCAAGTAGTTTAAGTTGTTTTATTTAAATAGTCAAATAAATGCTTTCATTAAAACAAAATAAATAACTAAATAACATTAATCTGTCACAAATTAACTTCTCTGTACCACTTTTCACAATGTATCAACATTTGTTTATCTTTTGATTTAGTTTTTTTAAGAACCTTTACTGCTGATATTTCACTTTTTGTCTCATGTACAGTACCTACACTGAGTTACCAGTTCATTAGTTAAATCTGCACTCGTTGCACATTTTTTCAAATAAACAACTTGTGTGCACAGTCTTACTTGCATTAGACTGGTCTATAACTTAAGACCTATCTTACCCCTTACACCAGTCTAAAATACTTTAGTGAAACCGGCCCCGATTAGCATTTTGACATCTCTTAAGACTTTTATTTTTTCACCCACTTGTTTATGTGCCTGATATGTGCCTGTCATAATATTCATGGTCACTTACATAACCATTTTCAACCTCTCAATATCGTAGAATGAAACAGACTGTTTTTGTTACTGCGCCTTTAAGAAAAAAAATATGTATTTGACTCCTGCTCTGACTTGCTGCTTCTTTTGCCTCATTTAAAAAGCATTCTGGGCTGAAACACCCCATGTAACTTCAGCTAGAATGTTCAGAGCTAAACAGACTGTAAGGGTGTGTATGTGTAAATGTATTTAGTCTGTGATCACAAAAACAATAAATGTATTTATTATTTTAGCTTAGTTTCTATAAGAACTGTGTGAACTGTTTTTCCTATTAAATAGACATTTTAAATTGTATTGTATCCCTTTAATATCAGCACTGCTGATGTTTACAGCAGTGAAATGTGAAAGAACTTAACGTTACCTGAGCGGTGTTCTTTTTACACAGCACGTGAAGTATCCAGCGTATCTGGACATGAGGCCCTTCATGTCCGAGTCCAGCAAAGAGTCAGAAGTTTATCGTCTATATTGAGTCCTGACCCACCCTGGCTGTGATTGTGACTTCGGACGTTACTACTGCCACGTCAAGGTCTCGCATCATCCTGTATCCACCCACAACACACCACCTACTCTGTCTCTACACAGCAGCCTCAGTACTGACCTTGTGTTCTTCATGTTCCTCATAGGCCAGCGATGGGCAGTGGTACAAAATGAACGATACTTCTGTGAGCGTGAATGACAGAAGATCAGTGCTGAAGCAGCAAGCATATCTGCTATTCTACGTCAGGTGAACATATTTCTGGCTTTATTTGAAGGGTTCAAATCCATTCAGTGGATGTAATGGGAGTAAATGAAGAACAGATCATGCCGAGAATATTTTTTCACATTTGTGGTTTTGTAGGTCTTCAAAGCCAGATAACTTGAGGAACACTCCACACCAGTCATCCTCAAACATGCTGCCTGGACCAGTTTTCACCTCCACGGCCTTCATCAACTCCATGCGGACACTCAAAGATATCCACCTTCTATGCTCCTCGACTTCTGAGGTTGCCTATAAGCGCAATTGTGATCATACGTCTGTGCCATGAAAAGATGGGAGCCTTCAAAGACGGAAGTCTAACCAGGGAGCATTCAGCACACCGACCTCCAAAATTTAACAGACAGGCCTGGGACAATTTCCAAAGTGAAGTCTTCAAAAGACCCCAAAGATCCAGTGCTGAGCGTCTGAAGAGGCCAGACATGGAGAGAAGTATTATTGATGGACATGAGGATGATCAGTCAACTACCCAGAGCAGAAAAGGCCGGCTGGTGGATGAGGGCGATGAATGCCAGGAGCATTCTGCTAAGAGGAGGACGCTGAAATGGACGAACAGGATTTTTCTTTCAGCCAACCTACAAGACCAGATCACTTAATCAAAGTGTGTTTGTTCATGGGTTCCAAAGACTCTGAAAATGTCATCTGTCTGTAAGAATGCGTGTGAAAAACTGCTCTACTGAACTGAGACCTGAAGTGGAGCGATGTAACCGCAAACGCTGCCATGACACGGCTGTCCAGCCGAGCTCTGACGGACCAAAAAGAGCTCAAACTGACCGGTCTGGACTCCACTTCAGACATAATTCTGTTTCTAAAATGAAAACAGGGTCATCTGACACAAGTGGCATCTTTCATGTTTACCATGGACTCAACCTACACAACATCTTGTTGTGTTCAGGTGACAGAAGTGTCCAGCAGTGGTGACACCCTCGTTTTTCACCATGATGAGTGGACCCACTGTGTGACCTCAGCCTCACGGCTCATCCCTCAGCCACACCCTCATCCTGGGCCCTGCAATTCTTCCCAGCCTGCTGGACCTGAGGCAGACAGACGCAGTGCCAGTACTGCGGCTAGGGAGGAACCCTCTTTGCAAACATATTCAACAGTTAAGAAGATCAGAGGGGAGAAGAATGCCCCAAGTATGTCTGTGAGAATGGCAGGATGGGTTTGGCTTCCCTAAACGACAGGAATCTGACTGTCTTCCAGCAGTTGTGTGATACTATTGTCGATGGCTCAGAGTCCGTCCTGTCGTGGGGATACTGTAGAGGAGTTGGCAGAGATTGAAATTCAGTACTTCCAACTTCATGGACTTTGTCTATGACGTGGTGATGTTTTAAATTCAGGCAGGAACAGGACCTCAGATCTGTCCAAGGCCAGAAGGATTTCTTCATCATCTGATGGTCATGATGTCCTCTTTCTCTCCGACCACCAAGCAGAGCAGGGCCAGGGCTGAGCAGTACCTCCTCCTGGTCCAGAATGGAATGATGCTCCTTCTGGAGAAAATCCTGATATTGGAGGAGCCTGCGTCTTTGGTCAGAGTCGTGTGGGACGTGCTTGAGGAGGACAGTGGACAGACTGGAGAACATCAGTTTAACTTAAACTACTTGATAATACATTATGCACTATTTTAAGTAGTTTCATTCAAATAGACAGTCAAATAAATGCTTTGATTAAAACAAAACAAATAACTAAACATTAATGTGTAACAAATGAACTTCTCTGTTCCACTTTTCACAATGTATCAACATTTGTTTGTCTTTTGAGAAAGAAACTTTACTGCTGATATTTCACTTTTTGTGTCTCATGTACAGCATCTACACTGAGTTACCAGTTAATTAGGTACATCTGCACTTATTGCACATTTTATCAGGTATACAACTTGTATGTGCACTTTTTAAGTAGATACAGGACTGTAGCCCATGTGTACTTGAGTGTTTCCTCAAACTTTAAGTCCCTTTGGATCTGCCAAATAAATAATGTAATGTAGTGTAGTGTAATGTTACCTCTGTGTATAAAACCGTTTAAATAAAACTAAAAAATTCACTTGATTTACTGAAGAGGATTTGTTGGTGGCTTACCTTCAAAGTTGGGTCTCCACTCAATCCTGCCGCTTCCAGATGAAAAAAAAACCTGACCTGTTCAATTATATTGTGCCAAAAAAACACAATCAGAAACTGATGACATTTCCAGCCGAACTAAAATTACATTTAAAACTAGCTGCACTTCTGCGAGAAACTGTGAAGTATGTTCGCGTGGTTTCTATAAAACCAGCGTTTGGAAAACATAAAACATTGTTTTTTATGATCAAAAAAGTTCGTGTTTAAAAACTGTAACGCCTCAGATTCTCTCTCTCTCCAACATTTTGAAGACGATTCGACCGTTCTCTATCTCTCCTCACATATTACAGAGCCGACTCGACCAAAAAAATCAATTTTTTAAATGATCAATATTCAGTCCCTTATCGACTGATCAAAAACTTGTATGTTCACGCACTGCAGAGGAAATTAACTGACGTTTTGACATTGGAAGGATATCCATATTTCAATTCAGCAATAATAACCATAATAATAATAATAACTTAAGAATAGGAGTGTAACTGCTTCCAAAATCACACTATTAAAACTTAAGAACTACAAGAAAAAAACCTACACCTTCCCCTCAGAATGGAGGACACAACAATCTGGAAAGGCTCTATCAGAACCAGACCCAACTGGAAGAGGAACTAAAACCCAGCAATTACACCCTTAATCACAAAATATTTTACATTTATTTCACCTAGATTAATTCTGAACCAGTTTTACATACATATTATATACCATCGACAACTTTTAACACCTCTTAGCAGTTTAGTTAGCAAGAACTCACCGAGACTTCTCTTGTTTTTATATTTTAAAGAAAACCGTCGCTTCAGCTCTCTTCTTCTGTTTCTTAACGGGAGTTAGATGATCACTAAGCTAAGTTCCAACGGTCATTCTTTTTCATTTTGTTTTTTTTTAAATCCAGAATACAGTGTTCTCTCTCGCGCGTGCGCTCTCTCTCTCTCCCTTTTGACCCTCGAACATTTCGTTCATTCATTATTTCATTCAAAACCGAAAACTAAGGTTTTTTCCAAAATTGGTTTCAAAGGCCAAAATAAAAAAACGAATAACGAGCCGTTTTCTGATTTCCCATTTTGCAAAATGGAAAAAAACGGAAAACGAGTGTTCATATTCCCTTTTGGGTTTCATAAACTGCGGGGGCGGGGGACGGTATGAGAGAGAGGAGGAAACTGGTCTGGTAGCTCCGCCCACCTGTTTTGGCGGTATAAGTTTTCTGAGGGAAAAGACGCAGGATGTAATACTTTCTAACTGTCGCCCTCTCTGTTTTCACATAATGGTATTATCCTATATCCTCGCAATGGTTTGGCCACAAGGCCGCCATGCTGCCAATCAAAACGAAGTTCTGCCGTGAGCAGAGCTGAGCCACTGAGAGTGAGAAATGAGCAGCGAAAGGGAAATAAAGTGTGGAGCGGCTCTCGCTCAATGTGAATCGGCTCTTCTGATTCACTACAAAGCGTTTTTGCGCATGACACGTCACTACGAAACCCAATGAAAACCCAAAATGGAATATGAGCACTCGTTTTCTGTTTTTTCCATTTTGGATTTGAGCGCAAAATGGGAAGTCGGAAAACGGCTCGTTTTTCGTTTTTTGATTTTGGTTTTTGAAACCAATATTGAAAAAACACTCGCCTTTTGTTTTTCGGCGTTTTGGGTTTGAATGAAAAAACGAAAGAACGAATCATACACGAATTTGCAGGTCTGTCCTTAAAATCACATCACCTTTTTGTCAGTTGGTCTCATACACACACACACACACACACACACACATGTGTGTGGACAAAAGTATTGGGATGTCTAACCGTTACACCAACAGGGACTTTAATGACATTGCATTAAAATACATAGACTTGGAGTCGGTCCCCCCTTAGCAGCTTTAACAGCTCCACTCTTCATTTGAGACCAGACAGTGATGTTGGATGAGAACGCCTGGCTCACAACCTCGTTCCAGTTCATCCCAAAGGTGTTGGATGGGGTTGAGGTCAGGACTCTGTGCGGGACAGTCAATTTCCTCCACACCAAACTCATCCAACCCTGTCTTTATGGAGCTTGCTTTGTGCACTGGGACACAGTCATTCTGGAATAGAAAAGAGCCCTCCCCAAACTGTGTCCACAAAGTTGGGAGCATTGTAAATG
>JBBJLS010000109.1:40359885-40379818 GCA_037577275.1 Bryconaethiops microstoma
GGGGGGGGGGGGGGGGGGGGGGGGGGGGGGGGGGGGGGGGGGGGGGGGGGGGGGGAGGGGGGGGGAGGGGGGGGGGGAGGGGGGGAGGGAGGGAGAGAGGGAGGGAGAGAGAGGGAGGGAGAGAGAGGGAGGGAGGGAGGGGGAGGGAGAGGGAGAGAGAGAGAGGGAGAGAGAGGGAGGGAGGGAGGGGGAGGGGGAGGGGGAGGGAGAGAGAGAGAGGGAGAGAGAGGGAAGAGGGTAAAACAGCCTGTGTTTTGGTAAAGGTGGTGATTGAGAAGGTCACCCACTAAAATCTGATTAGACAGCATCATTCTCTTCTGTTCTGTCCAACCAAACAAACCGCCCAATGAAATTGCCCCATCTGTCCACCCCCAACACCCCCCCCGCCCCCCACAGGAATCAATGAATTCCCCACCTCCAAACCGTCCAATAGAAACGTATCCTCCTTGAGCCGCACAATAAAAAATTGATTTTACTTATCACCTCCATCTCCTGGCCTCTGATTGGCTGAGAGGGCGGCCTGCAGGCATTCTCAGGCATGTTCTCTCTCCCTCTCTCTCTTACTCCCTCTCTCTCTCTATCATAGTCTCTCGCTCTCAGACTTATCAGATTCAAATGATCCCTTGTGTCATCAAAGCAAAATGCAACACAAATCAGGCCCTAAAAAATTCTATTTGAATTAACTTCATTCAAATAGGTGCACTGGTTCCACATGAACAAAATACATTACATTGACACAAATACTGACTTCATTAACGTCTGGAAGTACTTGTGTTTATGCAGTATATTTCATTATATAACTGGTAGCCCCTAGGCACAACACGACTGGCTGAAAAACGTTTAACCCGAGTTGCAATATCAGATAATATCTCAGGACCTTTTCACTGTACCTGTATCATTCCAGTGCCCACCACAAACAATAGCCTTTTTACTGTAAGAGGTTGGAACTACTGCAAATATGAAAAATATAGAGTTTTTTTGCTTGTATTTTTTTTTCTTTGTAAAGCTGCTATATAAAAGCAATAGAACACCTGAGGTGATGTTATAGCGAATGACATCATGGCTGGGATGGTCTATTGTGTCCAAATCGCAGCCATAATGGTTTTCACTGTAACTATTCCTTACTTCATGTGGAACCAATGCACATATTTTAATGAAGTAAACTCATAGCATTGCTTTTTCCAGCTTGCCTATGATATGGCTGTCATTCTTCTGCATTGGTGTATTTGTCGTATTCAGCGCACTCTGCCACTGTCTCTAGCTGGTACAGGACACTAGGAGGCCACAGATTTGTGGCTTGCTGGAGCTGGGAGGGTGATTTTTTGGGGGAAGTTATAAAGGCTCATGCTGGGAAAAAATGTAGCGTGGGCTGCTCCTCCACGCACACTGTGTCAGAGAAAAGAGAAGGACAAAGGCTTCCCCCCTCTGGAGCAGAAAGGATCAGCCTCAGGGGCTGCTGACCGACCCCCGGCCCACTGTGGTCGGCTCTCGGCCGCCAGCTATAGGGGGCAAGATGTGATCTTTGCACCCAAGTGCTTGGAGGGAAATGGAGTTTAGGAGTTTAACCTGCGTCCTCCCCCTCCCTCCGGCCCCTGTGCTACGAGGCCTCGGCCATGGGCGCCTCCTTGCGGCCGTTTTGGTGTGATGGCGAATCTGAAGTCTTCACAGTCTTTCTTGGAGGACTCTGCTCCGACACCAGCTCGTGCAGTGATGGTTCCTTATACATGGCGACTGGAAAGGGAAAAAGCAAGAATATATTTAAAGTGATAGTTTGGCCAAAACTCTAATTTGACCAAAATTCTTACCACAAATGTCAACCATCAGTCAAGGCATGTCAGTATCTGAAGCTTGCGTCTTTTACTGCGCACTGGAGCTACAGAGGTAATGTCATTAACAAGTAATACCCCACCAACTGGCACGGTGCTAGTTTGCACAATGACAATAGTTAACCACATTATTGGTAAAGGTGCGGTGTGAAACTAAGGCAAATCCCAAAACGTTTTGGTTGACTGACTACATTTGGGATGAGGAAATGTTAAAATTTGTTTGGCAAACTATTGTTTTAAATATACTGGGGCTAACTGAAAAAAAACTGAGTATTTGTAAATTTTGTGAATATTGAAACCTATGCGTTGTATTTAGAAGCTTTGTCTCTTTTCCCACCATAAAAAACTCTACAGTTCACTTCATTATTAAAGTCCTTTAAAAAGGATAGTGATTATACTTGCACTATATGGACAAAAGTATTGGGACGCCTGACCATTATACCAACAGCGACTTTAATGACATTGCATTCAAACACATACACTTTAATCTGGAGTCGGTCCTTCTTTGCATCTATATCAGCTTCCACTCTTCTTGGAAGGTTTTCCACAAGATGTTGGAGTTTCTGTGGGAATTTGTGTCCATTCATTCTGTAGAGCATTTATGAGGTCAGACACTGATGTTGGACTGGATCACAATCTCCGTTCCAGTTCATCCCAAAGGTGCTGGATGGGGTTGAGATCAGGGATCTGTGTGGCCAGTCAAGTTCTTCCACACTGAACTCCTCCAGCACGTCTTTATGGAGCTGCTTTATGCACTGAGACACAGTCATGCTCTAATATCCGTTCTAGCTACTTTGTTCTGTGTTTTTCTGCCTAAATGGTCTAATATCTGTGCTACCCATCGTTTCTGTGTAGGGCCTGTATGAAATTCCCGATTCATATATTTAACAACATATGAACTACAGCTGCACGATATGGATAGAATGACAGTATTGCCATTTTACTGCTACATATTGTGATGGGTTTCAAGAAAATAAAAACACCCGTAACATACATTTTCTGGAATTAAGAAGTCAGATGGTACCTTTACTCCCCCCATCCATACAGTCCATATATGGAAAATACAAAAACAGACAGTTTTTAAATCATAGTTTTTGTCATGTCACAAAACCTACATATTTAAGTATTTCTCCTTATTCTGGCTACAGCAGTTTAGTGCCCACCTATTCATTCACCTATTCACCAGCACCTTTAGTGGTTGAAAGTTAAAATAATGAGACTTTTGTTGGATTACATGAAGACCTTCGATTTACCAGAACACCCAGTAACTCGCATGGAGCCTGTCAAAAATCCTGTGACTGGTTACAGGCTCATTTGCAGGCGATATATTGTGCTGTCCTAATATGAACCCTGTCAGGACCAGGATAATTTCTTTACTTGTACAATTAAATATAGCTTGTTGGTCAATACATATTTATAGCATATTTAGACCATAAACTGCATTCAAATCCTGTTTTTGATCCTCTGTGCTGAGCACCTGGAAAGAAAGGAGAGATTTTAGCATAAGTAACCATATGGCCAGAAGTATATGGACATCCCTTCTTATTGTGGAGTTCAGGTGTTTAACTCATGCCCATTGATAACAAGTGTTTAAAATCAAACACAGCCATGCGGTCTCCAGAAATGAAAACTTTTATTCAACTGAAGGCATCAGTAATGTTTAATGTGGCACGATCACAGAATGCCACTTTTGTTACAAGTCGGTTTGTGAAATTTGTGCCCTGCTAGATCTGCCCTGGTGCTAGTATTGTAAAATGCATCTGAGAGCATCTAGGAACAACAACAGCACAGCCACGAAGCTGCAGAAAACACACAGAGAAGGGCTACTGAGTTCTGAAGACTGTAGTGGAAATCCTCTGTTTCATCACTCACTACAGAGTTCCAAACGATCTCTTCAAGAAATATCAGCCCAAAAAAATCATGAACATTTTCAGGGTTTGAGCTTTGCGTTGGAGAGTAGGGTTAATACTACTGCATACAAAGACATTTTATTGTATGTATTCAGCTTGCGGAAGGCCCTTTCCTCTTTCAGCTTTTCTCTGCCCCTGTGTACAAATTGATTTCTATAATACATTCTTTGATGACTTTAGTGTGAAAAAAAACTGCAGTGCTCTGCACAGAGCCCTGACCTCAACCCAACTGAACACCTTTGGGATGAAATGTGGAAGTTGCAAGCCCGGCCTACTTTTCAAAAATCAGTACCTGATCTCACAAATGTTCTTAAAATCAGTACCTGATCTCACAAATGTTCTATTGACTGAGTGGACACAAATTAGTACACAATCCGAAGGCTTCTGGTCCACCTTACCAGAAAATTGGAAGCTATAACAGTAACTCCATATTAATGCTTATGGTCAGGTGTCCACATATTTTTGGCCATATACTGTATGTGTCCTGCTGGTGCTAAGAATATTTTATCGGAAATTGTGTCTAGTTAATGACTCTTGGTTAATCTTTTTTTTTTTTTTGCTTTCTTCGTTTTGTTTTAAAGGTCTGGTGTGTGGACACAGCATCAGGCCGGATGGCCGCCTCGTCTTCGTCCTCCTCAGCAGGGGGTGTGAGTGGCAGCTCTGTTACAGGATCTGGCTTCAGCGCTTCGGAGCTCATTCCTCCAAGGAAAGTCCTCTACACGTACCCCAAAGGAGCCGGAGAGATGATGGAAGGTCTGTTAAAGGCAACTTCTGTTGTATTTTGTACGTAATCAGAGAGCTACCACCCCTCCACCTCAGGACAAGAATGTGAAATGGGCACTACGTTGAGGTGGCTAAAGGAGGTTCAGGTTACTTCAATGTAAAATGACTTAAGTAGAAGTAAAACCACTACCTAAACCCACCTCACATGCAAAAACAGCACTCAAAGCATTTAAACCTTTTAGTGCATACAAAATCTTTTATCAGATGAACTAAAGTTGTTTAGATGCTGTTCTTCTGTGTTTGGCATTTACTTTTCCTAATATAAAACTCTAAAGCTTGAAAATGGGTTGTGAACAAAAATAAACATGAATGAATAAAATGTAACTGGGGAAAATATACGTAATATACTTTGAGTCTAATTTGAAAATACTTGTTTGTTCAAAGGGAGTATTTGGATCGAGTTACTGCTGTTTTTTATGTGAAGGCAGGACAAAGCTGACATTTCAGTGTACTTTGTTCACAATGTTTTTTGTTTCGATAAGAGACTACTAAAGGTGTTGATAATAGTGTTGGGTTGGCTGCCGGTCATCACAGTGTTTACAGAGAGAGAGGGAGGGACTCTGAGACACATTTACCTTTTTTACAACGCTGTTTTTTATTTTGAAGTGTTCTTTAGTGAACACCTCGTCATCCATTGCGACATTTCGCTGTGAACATTGTCATATGCCAGATTGGCAAACACTGGCCAACCGTAGTTAATAAATAATTTTAGTTGTCTCTCTGAGAAATGAATGAGGAGTTTGTCCAGCAGATTACATAAAAAGGCTGTTTGAAAGTCAGTGGACCTAAAAAGTCAGAGTCCTTTTGTTTTTGACTCCATTGTGCCACTAGTGTCTGGGTCATTTGTCCTAATGAGGACATGTTTTGCATGACCACAGTTGGACACTGTCCCGACTTCCTTTGGCCTCCAGAAAGAACAGGAGCCATTAATGAGGGCTTAAAACCCATCTGTCCACTAGTCCCAGTTCCGCCACCCCATTCAGCACACGCTCCAGTTAATATATTTAGCTGATTATGGGCTTGGAACTATTGGGGTGCAGGGATTACACACAGAGAGGAAAATCAAATCCAACACTTCATTTGTTGGCTGATGTCAGAAGTTTCCATTCGAGACACTGAATGATTTGTGTTTGTTCCTGTGTGCTTTGGCCTGCCTGTACACTTTTCTGTCTGATTATGGTACTAATTTGCATTCGGGGCAGTTGATTATGCAATAGTGTTTTGCTGTTCTTTTTTTTCACTAGTAATAGGGTGTCCCAATACTCAGTCTGACTTTCACTAGCAGTTCACGGTAAATGTATACAACAGTTTATTAAGCTTTGCTCTTTAATTTTCAGACGGCTCGGACAGATTTCTCTGTGAATCCGTCTTCAGTTACCAAGTGGCATCAACTTTAAAGCAAGTAAAGCATGGTAAGGGACAATATTTTTATGCTTTTTTTTAATATATAGTTTTCATATGATTTAACATGGAAAATGACTGCACTTTTAAACAATTTAGACGTTTCTTATCAGTATGCTTTTATGTCCATCACAGAGAATAACAGATTTTTACAGCCCTAGTTCAACTGTCAAAACGTGGATTATGCGGCAGGTTTTGCGCTGTCCTTCCTAAATTGCAGACACAAAGCTCTTTTTTTTTTTTTTTTTTTGCTGTGCGGCCAGATAGTGAAACTGACAAATCTTGCGTGCGTTTCGCGCAGGTAGGAGTGGTGTTTTTAAACCAGACGTGGCCGTGTGCGTTGTCTAGCGTGTTGCTATTTTACACAGTGAAATGACTGCGCTTTTGACTGACAAAAAGCACATCTAAAGTCAGAAGCACATTATTCAACGATATTTAAGCAGCGTGTTTCGGAGACGTGTGGGCTTGTTCCAGACACAGGTACGCACTCGAAGCACGAAAAATTGGGTTTCGTTTAATTCGTAGAGTGTTTATTTCATTTATAAAAAAAATAATAAATGAATGAATCAATGAATGCGAGTGAATGAATTTAACCATTTAATAAATCAACCAAATTAATCATTCTAATTAATAAGAATACGCATTATATCATGTACACCTGAAAGGATGTTTGACCAATCAGCACACCTGGGTATTTAAACACACATGATGAGGGTGTTAGGCAGAGTAGTTTGCCAAAAATGGACTGAATAAAAAGCAATTGTGCATTTTTACCTCACTGAAGCTGATGGAGTTTACCTGGTAGACTCGCCTTCATAAGGGTGATCTGCCATAGACTATGCGCCCCTGCCCTTTAAAGGTGAGGTGATGCTCCATTCTGATTGGTTTATTATATGACACACGAGTAAGGACAGCCAGTTATTTTGTTTACCACCATCAAAATAACAAAATAGACTTGGTCACGCTGTTACACCGTACATTTTAAACCACGTTGGTAAACTAGAGCCTTTAGTACTTTCATTTTGATCGGACTTCTCATAAGTAAAGCTAAAAGGGAGGCATTGTGATTTCACTGCTTTATGGATGTTGAATGCTCTCGTGTGTGTTCTCAGATCAGCAGGTGTCTCGTATGGAGAAGCTGGCCAGCCTGGTGGAGGAGCTGGAGGCAGACGAGTGGAAATATAAACCAATTGAACAGTTACTGGGCTTCACGACTTCATAATAAAATCTCACACCATAGCTTCTATGAATGTCTGTTCACTCTTTTTAAACTTGATCAAATTCAGCAACTTTTTCATAGCCTGTATTTATACATATCTTCCCCTTTTCAGTTTAGCACAGCTACTGTAGGTATGCTGTGAAAAGGCTGCGTTCCTGAATCACACAAATCAGCACAAGAATCAGTTTGGCCGTGAATGTAATGAACCATGTAATGAACCACTTAACAGATTATATGATGCTGCCGATCATATTTTGAATTGTGCCGTTTTTTGTTTTACTTTTTGTTTAAATACAGTCATTTTCATGGAGGTAAAGACAATAAAATGTGATTAAAAAGTCTGAGAGAAAAATGTTTCCATTTGTATTTTCATCCATTTCAAAGATCCAGCCATAATCCTGGCTGCCAGAATGGCAGTTATATCTATTTCTCCAAGTTTAAGTTTGACTTAAGCTTGGGTTTTGAGCCTGTATGATATTGCATGATATGGAATAGCTGCTTTTTTTAGTTCTCAAAGATCCAGTCTTTTGATCCAGTCTTTTAGGTTTTTGGAGAACTTTCCTTTATGTAAATTGAACATGTTGGTGAATCTTTGGTACGTGCAGTACGTGTAATTTTGCTATCCAAATGCAAATATACTCTTCAGATTTGCACACATGATGGCTTTTGACTTTGTATTTGTTCCTAAATATGAACAAGAATGTAGGTATTTATATACAAAGACAAAAGTTTTAATAGGGGGAAAAAAGCTTCCAGACCTCTCAAATGAAAAACAGTAGTGCTTTGTTGCAAAGCTGCTCTACTGTAAGAAGTAATTTGCTTTTCGCAGCATTTTGGTTTAACCTTGCCCAGTTGATCCCCAAAGATTACAAGAATCTCGGTTGGACACAATTTCATAAACATTCAATGGGATTCAATTCATGAGACTGGCTAGGCCACACAAGCATGGGTCCTGAGTTAGTTTGGTTGAACGTCTGAGGTCATTGAAACATCTTCACCCCGTCCTTGGCTGATGAGATTAAAGTTCTTTTTTTGTTTTATCGGCCTAGAACACGTTGTTCTAATTTGTCTGAGCACTAGGGTGCAAGATTTTAATGCTGTGTTCTAGTTTTCTTTGCAGAGGCGTTTTGTGTGGGGTGTAGCGAGATGATTGTGGTGCAGTTCATCATCTTCTGCTTTACATTTGCTCCCACTTGTTTCAGGTCAAAATCTACAAAATCTTTTCAAGTGACTGAAGACTGAAGTCTTCTCTCTCTCTCACTTTCTTTATATTTAGTCTGAGAGAAACGACACACCTGTCCGGTGACAGTTAGCTGTGGTTCTATTATCATTTACAACTGACAGGAATAGTGAAGGTCTTCGTTTGGACTCTGTAGCTTTATTTTATCATTCTGGCCCTGAGGAGATTAGGACGCTCCGTCACCCTGAGAACTATTTGTGTTAGATTTCCTACCAAATGCAATGTTTTATAGTGATGGTGCAGTTTTAGACCATTTTTGCAGCGTTAATATGTAGAGCTTGATTAATTTTCTTTTTTGTTTGTTTTTAATTTTCTTTTTTTTAAGTTTCATTTCATACGTATGAAGCCACATCTTTGTTCATATGAGTAAAAAGGTCATATTAGATACATTAAGTAGTAGATATATAGTATTAAGTATGATATAATACAATAAATAACCAAAAATAAATATGCATAAATACACATTTCCTCTAACTGTAGTTCTCTCAGCCAGCAGCGCCCGTTTGTTTTCGTTTTCAGTCTATTGTGCAGCCTCCAGCTTTAATATGTGAGGACGTAGGACAGAAAGCCTGGGCTTTGTTTTTCCACACGCCTGCACAGTCGCTATTAATTTTAGTCCTGTGGACTGTGCGGTTCTCCCCCACCCCCTGAATACATATATATGTGTGTGTATGTGTGTGTTCTTGTATTTATCACATTTGGGGACCAATGTCGTTTTAAAGCTGGTAATACCATGAAATCTGTAAAAGTGGGGACAATTTGCAGAAATCCAGCTTTTTTGGAAAAACTGGAACAGCAGAAAGATCATCTTTTGGTTTCTGAGGTTAAGGTTGATTTTGGGTGTAGATGTAGTATTAACAAGTTAAAGGAAGGTCCTCACAAATTCATGAAAACCTATGTGTCCTCATAATGATAGGAATACTAGAAAATCTGCAGAAGTGGGGACACACAAAGAACTTGCGGTTTTCCTCACGAATTCAACTGTTCTACGAAAAACAAAGAGAGCAGGAAGAATTCCTTTTGGTTTCTAAGCTTAAGGTTAGGCTTAAGTTTGGATGTAGGTGTAGTATTAACTCAGACACAGCAGTGGAAAGTCCTCACAAATACAATAATACCAATATGTGTGCATTTAAGTCTTTGTGAGGACCAAGTGTCCTTATAATGATAGGAATACTGGAAAGTCTGAAGAAGTGGGGACACATAACTTTATGTGTCCTCACTTCTTTTTTCCTCACGAATTCAACTTTTTAAGGAAAAACAGAGAGAGCAGAAAGATTTTGACTGTCGGTTACTGAGGTTAAAGTTAAGTTTATGGTTTAGGAGAAGATGTAGTGTTCCTGTGAGACAATACTACACAAGTTAGGGGAATGTCCTCACAAATAATAAAACCTATGTGTGTGTGTGTGTGTGTGTGTGTGTGTGTGCCCGCGCACGGCTGACTGAAGAAACAGGAGAAGACAAAGCGTGAGAGGGGGTGAGGAGATGGTAAATAAACCCCACATTCTTTGTCCTGAGCTGAACATGGAGACAGATAGAAGTCACAGCGGACAATTCTGTTCAAAACAAGCTGTCAGCTCACAAACATCTGCAGACGTCCGAGGGAACATTCATTCAAAGTCCTCCAGTAATCAGCATGTAGGCTGTCTGGGTGTGAGTTTATTTTACTGGGAGGAGAACACACTGTTCAGTGACTCTTGTTTATGTGCCACTTCCCCACTCAGACCCGGCCGGGGTGCTTGGTGGGACGGCTGCTCCGATGGATGTTTTGCATCTGAATGAAAGCAAAACCTTGGACGAACGTACAAAATGTACTGTTCTGCCCCCAGAGTGGTAGTCCACTTTGTGTTCAGTAAAAAGGGCGTAGCCAACCCACCAAGCTGAACTGCTGGGTCCTAAAACCCTGCGAGAGCTCTCAGCCGGGACGGTTGATGGGGGAGGGTTAGGACAATGGAGCCCAGCACTGACAGGGGGCCCTCAGGGAAAGAATATCACCTGAAAAATAATATTCAAAGCCCAATGTTATATTCTTTAATAAGGCCCAATATTCAATATTCAGTACTCATTATATGTCACATACACACTTATACAACATGTTGCTGTTAATGTACTGGTTACTGTTGATGTACTGGTTGCTGCTGATGTACTGGTTACTGTTGATGTACTGGTTGCTGCTGATGTACTGGTTGCTGTTGATGTACTGGTTGCTGCTGATGTACTGGTTGCTGCTGATGTTAATGTACATAGAAACAGCACGGCATCTTATGACTTTTGTCGTTTATTTTATTTATTCATTTATTTCTCAGCATTTTAATGTTTGACATTACGGGCTAGAATGTTCCTCTAGAAACAGGAAGATATTGTCACAGTTTAAAGTCGGCCTTTAAAAGTGACAGTGCTGATTTTAGTGACCCCCGCAGCACCAGGCTTGGTCTGTGGGTAGGACAGCTCATATGGATTGTTTGTGGTGTGTTCACTAGGCGAAAGCTGATGCAGAAAATACTGAAGGCACGCAAATCTACAGCGTATTGTACTCAGACAAAAGTGCACGTGCTGCTGCATTTGTTTTTTCTATCTGAGAACAGCTTGTCCAGTACTCTCCACACATCTCTGTAGTCTGGCTTCCTGCCAAGACACTTTTTTTCCTCTGCTGATTGTACAGCAGGATGTATGCATTGCATGCAAAACAGCGTGGAGATCTCAGAGCTGTTCAACTTTCTTTGTGTCTATCAACTAACCTAATGCCTTAATATGCATTCATTTGTACATTGATGTCAGAAGAAACACTAGTTTTTTCACAGCCTAGTTCTTTCATGCAGTATGTGAACATTTTAATGTGTGTCTGTCTGTCTGTCTGTTTGACTGTGTAAGCTGCTGAAGCGTTTGTGGAGTTGTAAATTATGCTACAAAAATGTTCAGATATGAAAAAAATCAACTTTTTTTGTGCCTATCAATGACCCTAATGCATTAATATGCATTCATTTGTACATTGTTGTTAAATGAAACACTATTTCTTTCAAAATGTCTGTCTAACTATCTATCTGTCTATCTGTCTATCTGTGTATATCAGGAGTCTGTTGTAAATGATATTACACAAATGTTCAGGTACAAAAAAAACACCTTTTTTGTTCATCATTAAGCCTGTAGCATTAATATGCGTTCATTTCTACATTGTTGTTTATAGAAACACTATTTCTTTCACAATCATGAAGTAGTTTAACATGTTAAATGTCTGTCTGTCTGTCTATCTGTCTACCTGTCTGTCTGTGTAAAGGAGTTTGAGGAGTCTGTTGTAAATTACACTACACAAATGTTCAGGTACAAAAAAGTGAGCCTATAATAACTATGGTAAGAGACACGCAGACGCCGTGGCTGTGTAACGTCCCTGCGGTCGGCTGGCGAGCTTAGTAGAGCTGCTGAATGAACGTATTGTTTAATAGGTGTTTATGTACCAGAGTCTGTTTGATTGCAACCCAGTCATTTGAGGTGAGAATGAAAAATACACCAACACCTCAGTGAAGACTCTAACAGAGGTACTATGAATTAAAGTAAAAAAAAAAAAAAGAATGCCTGAAGTTACCACAAATTTACACCTTACAACCTAAGTTGGCGATGACATTTTTGGTTCAAACCCAGTTAATGATATATGGAGGCCTAAACAGGTACTCTTCGGGGTGTGTGATTTCTTATGTAACTTATTTTACTTCTTGCACTGGAAAAATCCAGATCGGCCCCACGCAGCCCACTTATCTCAGGACGACACACTAGTCTGTAGTGTCATCAGATGAACTGTGCTGAAATGCTGATGCATTAGGACCATGCAATGTTGCATCATGCTGCACACTGAGTCCACGAGAGGCACTGTACCCCGTTCAATCAATACACACTCCACTCGGGCCTTTTACTTTTAGAAACGTGTTGCAAATACATTGCAAGTTCAGATAAATAGATAAGCATTAAAGTTTTTGTTTTGTACCATTCATTCACACATTTAAAGTAGCCGCCACCTTAAGAGCAGGGCTGAGTTTTTTCATGCACAGTAATTTAACATTGCACCACAATGCTGCCCCTTATTTTGCCCTTATGGCTTCCAGTAACACAGTGGATTCTAATACACATAATATGTAAATAGTAACCCCCAGCAGTTTTAGTCCACTTGTCTCGGGACTATGCATTTGTCATGCAGAGCTTCATTTTCTGTAGTGTCATCAGATGAACTGTGCTAGAATGCTGCTGTATTTAGTACCATGCAATATTGCATCACTTTACACATAGTAAAATGTGTTTTCTGCAACCATTTATTACTCTTTTAATAAAAATGTTTTTTGTAGAAATAATCTTACATCAGTAACTTTTGAAAGTGAGGTGCACTTCTCACACTGGTGTAATGTTATCTTCTGTTTTTCTGTGCTGTGAGGCCAGACAGGATTGAAGACAATCAAGCTGTATTGTCCACATCGCCCTCCACCCATCCTCTCCCACCCGGTCTAGGGCAGGGGTCAAACTGCTGACTAAGGGTTTTTTCCCCAGAGACCCAACGTGTCATAATATAAATCGTGAATAAAACTTGTCTTCACGTTCATCCTTTTCCCCTTAGATGCTCCTTCGGTATTCAATTCTCAACAATGAAATGCATTTTTAAGGATTTTGCAAAGACTTCTTTGTGCTACAGACATTCACACTCTATTACTGAAGAAAACAGACAGTCCTGGTTTGATCCCAGCTTTAAAAACTAAACCCCAGTTCATACAGCCATTCTTAGAAAAAAATACTGTTACACTATCAGACTTGTTCTTGTACACAAATGTCACACACAGATGTGGGAGGTAACTAATTACATTTATTCAGTTATATGATTTTACTTTGATTTAATTTTACTGCTGCTCTTGCATAAGAAAGTATCTACTTTTCACTGTTTTTTACATTTTAGCCATTGTTATTTAGCTCCTATTGACATTTTTTGGTTTTGGTTCATTGTTTCATTGGCAAAAGAATCTGTGCTGTTGTTACTCGTGTTCTAACTTCTCATGGAGCTTCAGCTTTCTGTTTTAGAACATGAGAAGCCACAGAGAGAAGAATGGAGCCTTGCATACTTCTTATGCTGCCAGAAGCTGGACATACTCCAGAAGAAACATTGCAGTTCAGTGGGGAACTCAGTACTTGGGAAGTTTTTGACGTGCTGCTTCTCTGCTCCTACTCAAGTGTGTTTTAGAAAGCTGATTTTACTTTTAACTGTTACATTATTTGACTAAAGTAACAATGCGTGGACGTGACTGTGAATGTAACCACCTTTGGTGTTTTCAGCCCACACATATGCAAATGTGCGAAACACATACACTACATGCTAGAAGTTTGGGCCCAAACAAGAAATACATTGAAAATACTTCAAACAAATGTAACTGACTGGTTTTGAAGTGTAACAGCATACACTGTTGCTTGAGTTTAATGGAGGTGAAAGTTTATAAGCGCGTTTCATCAAAATAACCCACTTGTCTTTATCACAGCAACACAGATTCACTACATCCTTTCTGGAAATTTTTGGAAATAACTTGTGTCCAAACCTCCTGGCACCTTTTACACAGTGATGGTAGATACTGTATTCTAACAGTTGAAGTCATTAAAATGTGCAATATAGAGGTAGGCAGCAAAAATTTAAAATTGTGCAAACAATAGCAGGACGGGCAGTAGGCAGTATATAATAAATGGATGGCTACTTCTATATGTATATATTCATTAATATTTGTGTGGTATATTTTTATATCCTACAGTTGTTTGTGCTGCTCCTACTTTCTTCTCTTGTTCTGTCCACTTTTCTGCTATTAAAATGCAAATTTCCCACCTGTGGGACTAATAAAGGGTTCTCTTATCTTATATTTACATGACATTTTAAATTATTTTGTTTCATGCAGAATTGTTCAGTGTGTATAAGCACGGTCTTAAGAAAAGGAAAAAGTTTAGTGTGTATGTGTGGCTGTCGTTTATAATGTAATGTACTAATGTGCAAATGAGAGGATAAATACTAGGTTTCTGCTTAATGTTGCATGATCAAGAGAAACCTTTATTAGTCCCACAAGTGGGCAATTTCCAAAAGCACCAATGTCCACCCTGCAATGGCCCACAAGCCCTCAGGCAGTGAGGGTTTGCCCCAACTTGTCCCTAAAGTGAGAGACAAAAGGAGTCCGGGCTGGTTTTCTACTCTGCAGCAACAGCCTGGTGTTACTGGGCAGACGTGGGACGCTTCAGACGTGAGCTGAGAGCTGATTGGCTGCTGGCTCTTAAAACAGCAAGGCTCGGCTCTGAATCTGGCAGCTGATTGGCTGAGGGGGCGTTTCCTGCTGCAGCTGGTGCTGGGCTATTTAAAGAGCTTTGTTCAGATTCATGACATCAGTCTGAAGAGAGACAACAGAGAGAAGGGAGAGAGGAGAACAACAGCACTGAAAAACAGCTCTTTGTTACTTTTAACACTGTCCATTTCGTGCAAAAATTGTCTTATAATCCTCAGGAGTGGACTATCATCGACACCACACTGCAACGTCTTTATTTCGGTGAGTATTTGCAACGTCTTTATTTCGGTCTGTTTTTTTCTGTTTTTCAGCTCATTCCCCTGCACAGATGGGCTTAATCTTACTACACACTAACTAGAGTTTGTTTCTTGCTTAATGTGAGAAATATGGTGGAAAGCAAAATAAATGTTAGTTCTTGTGTTTGGCTTTAAAGCAGTCTTTTTTTTTTGTCTTCAGTTACTTTTATCTGGTCAGATAGGCTAAATCTTCCTACTGTTAGGACAAATACACTAACTAGACCTTATTTCTTGCTTTAATATGAGAAATATGGTGATTAAACGAAGAGGAAAGCAAAATAAACGTTAGTTTTTGAGTTTTTACTTCAAAGAAGTGTCTTGTTTTTCAATTAATTCCCGAGGCTTAATCTTGCTAGTTTTAGCAAAATATACACTTGCTGCTTCTTAATTCTTGCTTAATGTGAGAAATATGGTGAGAAATGCAGAGGAATCTATTGGGTCTTTAGTTCTTTGTGTGAAGAGTTTTTCTGGAAAGTTCTGTGGTGCAAGACAATGGCATTGTTCAGCTCGCATCAGATCAATCATATATTTGTCCTTTTCTCTACTTTGTCCATGTAGAAGTTGAATTCTGAGTGAAGGAACATCTCTGTCTGCAAAAAGCCATGCATAAAGAGCCGAGTGAGGGTGTTTGGGCTGAGCAGTCTCCTGCAGCAGCAGAGGTGTCCTCCAAACGCCTGTCCTGGAGCTCCCTGGTGCAGAAGCTGAGCCACAGCCTGGACTCCGATTCAGAGACCACCAGCAGCAGGGACGATGTGTCAGACACAGGTATGTGCATCTGCTTTTTATGCGATTACAACACTTTTCCCGTTCATTGCAAGTTATGGACAAAAGTATTGGGACGCCTGATCAGTACACCAACATGCGACTTTAATGACCTTGCATCCAAATACGTAGGGCTTCCACTTTCTCTTTGAAGGCTTTCCACTAGAATTTGTGGGAGTTTCATTGGGAATTTGTTCCCATTCATTCTGTAGAACCTTTGAGGTCAGGCACTGATGTTGGACGAGAAGGCCTGGCTCACAATATCCGTTCCAGTTTATCCCAGTGGTGCTGGATGGGGTTGAGGTCAGGGCTCTGTCTTTTATGGAGCTCGCTTTGTGCACTGGGGCACATTCATTCTGGAATAGAAAAGGTTCTTCCCCAAACTGTCCATGAAGTTGGAACCATGGCGTTGTCCAAAATGTCATGGTCTGCTGAAGCATTATGATTGCCCTTCACTGGAAGTAAAGGGGCCTAGCCCAAACCCTGGAAAATAGGTGTCCTGGTACTTTTGTCCTTTTTAAGGTACTTCAATAAAGTACCTGAGTAGAAGCAAAGTGCTAGATAACATCAGTTCATTCAGCATGTAAAAAAAAAAACAGGTTCACTTTCAGTCCATCCCATTTAGATTTTCACTGTGTTCAGCTGTTTACTCAGCATGTCCTGCAGAACTAATGGATCATTGTCTTTTAGGCTCACTATCTCTGCCTGACCTGTCTGCCCTCGATAATGAGATGTTTTATGACCCGATGGAGGAGAGCCTCTGCAAAGAAGTCGTTCAGCTGATTGCCCGCAGCCTGATTGAAGCAAAAGATGGCACACTCCACTGCTCCAAGCTGCTCATCCCTGAGAAACTTCTTGAGCACATAGGCCAGGAGCTGGTCCATCTGGCTGCCAGCGAGCCCTGTGGCCTGCGGGGGGCACTGATTGACCTGTGTGTGGAGCAGGGGAACACTTATCAATGTGCGGGTCAGATTGCGGCGGATCCCTACCTCGTCCCCACCTTTCAGCTCACGCTGGTGCTTAGGCTGGAGTCGGGGGGTCTATGGCCGAAGATCCAGGGCCTGTTTGCCAACAGGTCTTCCTCGGCTCCAGCCGTAAGACATGCCCTTAAACTCAGCACTGGTTTCCGAGTGATCAAGAGGAAACTTTATAGCTCTGAAGAGCTGCTCATTGAAGAATGTTGAAACACAAACTCTACTCCCCAGACCTCCATCAGCTGTCTTAAGTGAAGCCTCTCGTCACTTTTTGGTGATCTAAGAGGCGTTCACTGTTTTCAGCTGAGGACTGAAGTGACCTTGCCTTCTGAGAACTGCCTGAGGCAAAAAAAAAAAAAAAAATTATTTTAGTTACTACAATAGTCAAGATATTACCTGACTGCTAATCACCATATACTGTCACCAGGGTGTCTAATAGAAAAGAACATACGGTACTCTTTGACGAACATGCTCGTATTCCACAGTTGCTGTATGTACAAGTTATGGATTTCCTGCATTCATGTATTGCACTTCTTTCAGGCAGTTTACTAACGCCTGTCAACTGCTTGGAAATGTTTACCTCAGTTTCTGCGGAAACCTGCTGTGGCAGCTATTTTGTCTTGCAAACTTGATTTACTTGTCATGGATAATTTTTCATTTTAAACTTTTTATTTTAGCAAGTGCCATTTTTGAACAGATGAGTTAGACCTTTTTCAGTTAAAATGGTCTCATGCCTTTTTATTTTTTATCAAACAGTCATGCATATTCACTTGTGCATCATTTATTTATTTGATATTCAAATACTGTTTTTGTACATTCATTCAAGGAAATACAGAAAATAAATTATTTTTCAAGAATTCATTTGTTGTCTTGATATTAAATAATGGTATTTATTCTGCTTAAGTTTGAACTCCCACTGTACTGAGCTGGATTTCTACAAAATTCTCTACTTGATTAAGAATGTTAGATCTTTATCAAAAGGTGAACTCCAGGTATGGGGGGTTTATAATGACCACCAAGACTAACCTCTGAAACTCCACCCTAAACACACCCAGTCACAGTGTCTGTCAATCTAGTTTGGTTTATTGATTTAAATCTATAAATGCTTAAAATTCATGGCTTATAGAAGCAACTTTAAAATGAGCTCATCTTAAACCATAAACTGGGAGCTGTCAGAGCCAGTTCTGAGGAGATTCATAAGAATATAAAAGGCAAAATCTTGTCCTACATTTTCTTAGTCAACCCAAAGTAGCGGTTCCATAATTTCAGCCACTTTGTTGGTCCTACATTTGAAAAGACTGATTTAAATCTCTTAAGTCCCCAGTACTAAATTGCATATTAAGCCACCATGCCACAAGTCAGTTTAACTACTTTGATTTTCTAGGTGAGAATAAGCACCTTTTACACATTTTAATGCTGAATTCAACAATTTAATATTTAAAAAAATACTGAATTTTATGCACTGTCCCCAGTACGTTTAACTCAAATAGAAAGTGTGCAGTAATTAACTGAAAAATCCCATATTTGGGTCTCGTCCCTGTAGAGGATGTTAAATTACGAACAATGAAGTGTTAAGTGCATATGGCTGTATTAACATTTCTAGATTTGCTAAATGCACTAATTCTCATATTAAAAAAAAAATTCACTCAAGAACTAGGAAGTGTAAATGATTAAATGCTGTAATAAAAGGTGTTTATAGATTTGAATGATTGTATTAACATTTCATGATAAATGTCCTCATCCCGATGTAAAAACTTCTTTTTGCACAGAACAGCTACAAAGTGTAAATGACTTTTGTGTGCCATCATAAACTAAATCAGAACTGCTAATCAAGTTTGTAGAGTCAGTAAAAGTTGAAGAGCAGGAAATGAGCCGAGTGTGTGTGTGGATCCAGCCGAGACCGGTTACAGCGAGCTGTGACCATCAGGACATGCGAGCGGGTCGAGCTGCAGGCCGGGAGGAACGTGAGCCACAGCATGTTTCAGTTTTCAGTGGGAATGTAAACGCCTGCCAGGCTGAGACAGCCAACATGACTCACACACACACACACACAGATACACAAACACACTCACTCTCACTCTTGTGCCCTTCCTGAAATTCACACTCATATACGCAAACACACAAACACTCCTATGCCTTCCCTGAAATTCTCACACACACGCATATGTGCACACACAGATGCACAAACACACACTCCTTCACACTCCTATGCCCTTTCTGAAGTTCACACACACACACACACACACCCTCACACTCCTATGCCCTTCCTGAAATCCACACACACACAAACACACTCACTCACACTCCTCTACCTTCCTGAAATACACACACACACACACAACACCTCTTCAGGACAAACACACACAGCACAAAGGCTTGAGTGGTGAAAAGTGGCACGTAGGATTTTTTATTGTTTTCGGAGTCCAGAGCAGAAACACCGCCACACGATGCAACATTTCCATGAAGAAACGAAGAATATAAAATTTTAAACAAACAAAAAAAAAGTCGAGATCTTTGAATAAATAGTACCTAGCAGCCAGCTTAAATTCTAGTGTCCTAGATATAAGTGTGGAGTGCAAATTGCCAACAGTTAAAGCTGCTGAAATATATGAGGGACATTTAAAAAGGTTCCGCACTTTTTAAACTCTATTTATTACGAATTTCAGAAAAAAAGACAATGACTCTTATACTGACCTGCGAGGGCCAGCGGCTCGCCGGACAGAGCCAGTTACAGGACACTCTCAGAGACGGCCGATCACTGCTCTTCCAGCCTTCAGCGCTTCCAACCAAAATATAAAAGTGCGGAAAGTTTTTGAACATCCTTCGTATGTGACCTAATCAATAAAATCTCTGCATAGATAAATCTAAAATGTACAACTATAAATGAACTAAAGTGAGATCATCATGTAGGATTATCTGAGAACGTGTCGAGGTTTGGGTAATAAATAGATAAACCATTCATTCTGAACTGGAACTAATCCTTCATGTAGTGCAGGTGTATGGAGCGGATAGTCAGGGGGAGACCCTCTCACCATTACAGCCACACAGCAGCGGACCCTCCGTAACACACACGTGCGCGCGCACACACGCACACAGACACAGACACAGACAGACACAGACACAGACACACACACACACACACACACACACGCACACAGACACAGACAGAAACAGACACAGACACACACACACACACACACACACACACACACGCACACGCACACAGACAGACACAGACACA